>SZWC01005656.1:103910-116727 GCA_023375785.1 Penium margaritaceum | reverse complement strand
CTTTACGTCTACAGCCCGCGGTTTGGCGAGGTTTCTCGAGTCGTGACCCTTGACCGCGAGCGGCCCGAATTCGCGACGCCGCGAGGGCCATGACCTCGCGGCGCCCGCGCGAAATCGCGCTTTTCACGCGCCGTGGCCCTCCGGCGCGACTGACTTACGGGAAATTCCCTGTATGCAACACGAACTGACAGGGATAATTTTCCGAGCCTCCAGTTCATGAGGCGGATCACTATATGCCGCGCTTTCCGACTTTGGAGATCAGAACTCCGGGCGACTTTCTACGTCGCCCGCATTCTCGCTTGACCATGTCTGAGACGCCCCCATTCCGAGAAAGATAGCTAGGTCGCCCCCATTCCGAAAAGTCATGACCAGGTCGTCCCCACTTTTGGTTCTTCAGGGAATTATGGCTACGATGCCCAGTACGGATGAAATACTATCAACGTCTTGCCTCCAATTTAAAAAGTGGGGGCAAGATAACGATAATATTTTGTATCGCACTTGGCTGAAAATCATTTTCAATAGAAACGTACCGTACATGGTTCCGGACACCAAGTCCGCCGTGTCCGCCGTCCAGACTTTCTCGCATCCTTATTGTCGACTTTTACATCTGACAGGTTAGACATTGTATATATATCTTATGAGCTCATAGGGCGTCTCTAAAGACGGAGGAAACATTGACCATACTAAAATATAGAGCTTCCTTCGCCTTTCCTCCCGAGGAAAAAAGAAGATACCGCGATGTATAAGGTGTATGTATATGTTTTTTCTATGTGTATGCATATGTATATGTATACGTATACAAATATCCTTATGCACATGTACATGTACATTTATATGCATATGCCAGGTGTCACATATATCCATGTCTATATTTATATGTATACGTGTATGTACATGTATTTACACAGGTAGTGAAGTACTTTTATATATTTCAGTGCTATTATACTCATACATCGTGAGAAAAGGACGTTTCACGCTTTTTTCTCGTAGCGGTTTTGCGTCCGGCACGTTTTCGCGGGGTCTGGTTGTGCCGGGGCGACGAGCCGTGCTGGGTGCGGGGGGGGGCACGTACAAACGATGACGCCTCGTTCGTTGGGTGGGGGTGGGGGGGCGTCTCGTTCGTTTGGTGATGCTGCACGTCCGAACGATGACGTCCTCGTAGGCCTCCATCGACGTCGTCATCCGTAAACCCAAAGCCTATCAATTTTGTTGAAAAATTGGGGGCGACGTATTCATAATTCTCAAAATGGGGGCAAGCTGGAAAATCAATAAACATGGGGGCGACCTAGCCAGAAGTTTTCGGAATGGGGGCGACCTAGCCAATTGTTCTCGGAATGGGGGCGTCTCACACATGGTCAACCAAAAATGAGGGCGACCTGGGTATTAGCGGTATAATTTTACGTTTTCTATTTTTTGTCATGTTAAGCCAAAGACGTTTTGTGTCATAACGATATGCCACGAGGGGCATGTAATCCACCAATATGTATCTCACAAAGTAAGGATTTTCCAAGAAATATTATCAATTTAATCAAAACAAACTTAAGACAGCTTTTCTTTGTTGTGGAAAAACTGTTATTGATAACACAAACCCAATAAATCAAGCCAAACACGCCTTTACAATGTCACACGCACACATAGAAGTTTTGTTACATTGGGCCCCTATCAATTTCTACGTTTTACATATAAGCAGCTTCATAACTGCAAGAAAGTTTTCCAAATTTCTAGAATTTTATTTATCCCTATTAAAATCAAGAAAAGAAACCTTAAGTTTGTTATAGTTACATCAAAAGCCCTTATTTTGTGGGATAAATGTTTTTGGATTACATGCCCCTCGTGCCATATCGTGATGACACAAAACAACCGTGGCTTAACGTGATCTGAAATTGGAAAACGTGGAGTTCTGATCTCCAAAGTCGGAAAGCGCGGCATATAGTGATCCGTTTCATGAACGAGAGTCGCGGGAAATTATCCTTGTCAGTTCGTGTTGCAGATAGGGAATTTTCCTCAAGTCAGGCGCGCTGGAGGGCCACGGCCCGTGAAAAGCGCGATTTCGCGCGGGCGCAGTGAGGTCATGGCCCTCGCGGCATCGCGAATTCGGGCCGCTCGCGGTCAAGGGTCACGACTCGAGAAACCTCGCCAAACCGCAGGCTGTAGACGTAAAGGCCTCATTTTTATTCTGATTCTATGTGTCGGGGGCGGGACGCGGCGCGACGAACTCGTCCGCGAGTGGCTGGACAGTTGCCGAAACGACCAGAGGGAGTGGCGAAAGGAAACCAAGAATCAAATGAGACCAGCCGATTTCTTCTGTTTTGGAGGTTATGTTTTCCTATATGGCATCGTTCCCACAATCTGGGTAACGTCATATCGGTGGAAATAACTAGAATCAGACAAAATGCCTATGATGTTGATTCTAACAAAAACGGGATTTTGGACATCATTTTACGACATCTGAAGCAGCATCCACGGTCAAAGCGACGCTCTCGTCTTGCCGACGGCACGAGAATAATTGCCGGCTTTGGATGAGCCGCTGGGTGTGCAAGTCGACGCACCCTTGCATCGCAAAGCAAGCATCGACGTTCTCCCAAAGAATTAGGGATTTTTCCGTCAATATCGGACAGCATGACGGGCGAGTTCAACGGATTCCCAGTTGATGGTCCGCCAATTCGAACCATTTCCCTACTAGTCCAAGAATCATAGAAGAATCTGATTTTGAGAGGGAAATGTATGGAACCCTAGAATCAAAATCAAAATTATGACGTCGGTTCAAGGCCATGGCCATGGCCTCCTCCACACCGCCTCGTAACAACTCGAGCCGCGTCCTATGTCATCGACAGATTAAATCGGACGAACGGGACGAATTGCTCCAGACTAACCCCTAACACCGGAAGGCTTAGCAATGAAATGTCAAAGATTCGCGTGTGAATGCTTTTTGCACGTCTTCTCACGAATTCCTGACAGCATTGACCCATGTTTTAGGTTCGAACTGTCAGAAACAGGGGGGAAGTCCTATCGCGCGCCTCACATTGCTAGGAAATGCTACACCCCAGGGTGAAGCAATTCCTAGCAACTCGCGTCGGCGGCTGAAAACGCAGCAGGTTCACATAAATTTTCCAACGTGCTTATGTATCCTGTTTCTCCGCTTTTGCCTCCATGCGCCTCACCAACGTGCGTGCATCTAAAATGGGGGGAAAACAATCAGCCCATGTTCATCGCGAGGGGTGGATTAACACCGATTTTGAATAAAATCCACCGGCGGCACGGGGTGCACCATCAAACGTGCACATGTCCAATGTCGTGTCACAAACTACGCATTTGAACTCGTGCTGAACCCTTGCTTTGCGACGATGAGAGGGTACTTCCACTTCATTCGGTGTGAAGGAGGCCTATATACCTTGGCAAGAAAGAGGGCGCACATAAAAGGTTGCTCTCACCCAGCAAGGGTTCCAAAATCGACTAATTAGTTTTGTGTCAATTCCTACTGGTGCAAAATTAAGGCCGGTTAGGCTAGCAAGCATCTGCAAAAGTGGCCGTCTGCCTCGGGAGGCGCCCGTTAAGTGTGCGATCTTCTTGCAAGTTCCACGGCGATTTTCCCTCCATTTTCAAACAGAATAAATATTCTATCGTCCTCACGGCTCGAGGAATCGACTAATTGAATTACACTAATCTTATAAGATGGAAAACTCGAGAAAATATACGGCTAATATGTTTATTATTTTGTTGTTTCATCAAATTTTCAGCAATGAAAAATGGGCGTCCACGGTTAATCGTCGCTTGCCCGAGTTCCAACAGTTTGAGTGTTTGAAGTTCAAACTTTTAAACGTGACACGTGACGTTGGTGGGGCGACTCCGCTGTCCGTCGAGCCGTAGGGTAGAGTTCTTGGATGTGGGTGTGCGTGTACAGGTACATAGTGGACTATGTGCAATTTGCAATTGTCACTTTCGACATGGCTGCCCGTAACCACCACCGTGGTTCCTCGTCCGCTAAGGCGTCCGTGCCATTGGCTGCCTTTGCAGCCATCTAGGCTCCCAACAATCCACCTCGCCCTTATGTCTCTACACAAGTCTGCATGATGTAACTTCTTAACCTTGGTCCTCAGGTGAATGAGGCCATGCGTAAACGTGCTCGCCTCGGTCCGTGCGCGGTCGCTCCATGGATCGTGGAAAACTATGATTTCAATCGTACACCATTGGTTGGAAGCGAGGGGCCTACTCGGCGCCTACACGTGCCGTAACCTCCTCTTTACCCTGGAATCAACTAGCAACTGACGCTCGTCGCTAAGTCGTTTTGTGACGTGGTTGTTGGCTTCTCCGGGGACACAGTGAGTCAAGCGGCGATGTTGCTCGTGCCGTCGACAAGCAACGGTACCGCAACCAGGGGCTACTAGACGCACGAGAAGGACACCGCTCTCATGGCGAATGCGGTTGAGTACACGACCGAGTTTCATGAGACGTGTGGATGGCAGAAAAAAATGCACGGCGAACTCGCGGCGAGAGTCTCGGCATTGCGGCACCATCAACGGTGTAGGTTTGCTACCGCTGCAATGCGATCGCCAAGCTTTGGCATACAACGTACGATATTGTTGGTAAAAGCAACATATCTTTTCACCACGAGCGGTGGACGATTAAAATAGACCCTAAAGTGTAGGTCAAACTGAAATTGACAAACCCTGCCGCGTCAAAGTTGCAGGTTTGAAGTTTACCTTGGTTTAATTTAGCCACTTAGTTATGGGTACGTGATGAAGCAATTGGTGGTCAAGTATTTTGTTCCCAGGAGGCACATCGTGTCATGAAAAAGGACAAAAGGGATGGGGTCGATGATGATGTCCGTGTCGTATGCTGTAAGGTCTTCGATTTTGATGTCAACAAAGTTGGAGCTCGAGTAAATTCCGCTGCACGTCTAGAATGCGTGATATGTGCCGGTGGTCCTAAAACTCCATGGGCCATGGCTGTTGATGCTGTAAGTAACGACAATACTATGAGTGACGATGTCAAGCTGGAGTTGCTTGATGTGCTGTTGAAGGACAACAAAATGTGCACATTGTATGCTTTCTCAGAGCCTGGCTTGAGTATGCGTGTGCTAGAATTGTTGCTTGGTCGCACAGTAGGGCACGATGCTCATGATTCTGAATAGGACGGGGAGGAGGAGGAGGAGGAGAAGAACGGTGAAAATGGAGAGGGGGGGCAGACGACTGGGAGAAAGATGAGATGGGCGCCATACAAGATGCAGTGTCAAGAGGGACTACGGCAAGTTTAGATGCTAATGAGGACCTCTCCATGTAATGCACGATTTTCTATTTACAAAGCTTGCATGGTGTTCCTACTTCTCACATTCTCCATTTTTGTAAAGAGATAAATATAATATGTTAATCATCATGTACCTTAGTAATCAATTATCATCTACGGAGATGTATGTTGTCCACATTGCCTCTGCAATCTCGTGTCTACGGCGCTTGATGAAAATGTCTGCATGTCAACTACCCGCTGGTCTCACACGAGTTGGGAGTGCTCCATTTATATTTGTATCTCTTTGTGCCCAACCTAGAAAATCAAACTCTTGCCTTGCCCGAATCATGTTATGAATAACAAAAAAAACTAGCACGAGACGACTCTTAAAGTTGATATCGTCACATGGAATGCATTGTAAAATCCAAGAACGAGCTTTGATGACCCCAGAGGCATGTTTGATGCACTATCATGCGGAGTCATGGCGTAGGTTGAAAAGCTTTTCTACGGAATTACGTTGACGTTCACCTGTACCAAATTGTTGTAAATGAAACCTAATGTAAGGTGGCATTCATCCAGAGCCTTCTAGGAAAGCAGCACCAGGAAGAACGAACTTGTTCAGTGGTGAATAGAAGCCACGACAAAGTGCGTCTGTTTGTGAGCCATGCACAGATCCCTCCCATCCGAAGGACACAAAAGAAAAAGGTAAGTTAGGATTGCGTGCTGCGAGAATGTTCCGTGTAACTTGAGAATGCCTATTGATGTACGCCGTCCATTGGGTCTCAATGACCACCCGTGGGATGTGGGTGCCATCGACAGCTCTGACACAGTTTTCAAAGAAAGGGAGGTAATTGTGTCGGCCATCCCACGTATCAAATGATGAATCTCCCACCTGATATTTTTGAATAACTATGAGAGCCAATTTTAGTAGCACCGAAACCACCTCTCAAAGTGTACGGTGAACATATGCTACACCATGCTGAAATCTTTCCATCAACTACCACATTGACATGGCATGGCAGATGCACATCAAGAAAATGATGAACTTTTCCTCTCAATGTAGTTGAGTGCATCGAAGTGATGCAAGGGTGGTAAAGTCAGAGAGGATGCCTAACCACATCGATACAGTCATGCGCGCCATGTTGTACAAGTGCAATGGATGTCCACGTCGTAGTTAGTTTAATCAATCTCGTTTGTGGAAGTCACCATCATGCATGCAACGTCAGCTCAGGTGAGAGAAAACACAGAGTATGAAAATGACATGAGATCGCACAGTAGTTCAACCAGTCGGGCGTGTATCTCTTTAACGTGTCGGACAAGAGCATGACATGCCAAAGCTCGACGGCATGAAGAATCCATGTCGTCAAATGGATTGTGACGTGACAGGTGAGTGTACATGTACTCTAAAAAATCACCATTGTGACGCCGCTCGCGCCACGGAAGCGGCAAACACGTGTCGCACATGAGAGGTACACTTTCGGTTCAAATCCTAGGGGTTGTGAAACAAAAGACTAATAAGTCTGAAATCTTAGACTAATTAATTGTTAAGCGCGCAAAATATACCTAGGCTAAATAGTTTGATTAATTAGTCTACATCGTTGCCGCACACGGTACATGATGTGTCTATGACGAATTCCAGCATTTCTAGTATCCGCGACTATTTAGCATCGCAACTGCTCTCCAAACAAGTGTGCACAATCGTTTCCATTCCCGCTTCAAAACATATGAACTCGACCCACAACACAAAAATATCCTGAAGTCGGTAAAGTGTCGACAAACAAGTACAAACTCGCATGACCCCAATTCGGTCCATACCAACCCCCTATAAACCCTTTTTCCCTACTTGTATTCGCTCCCCCTGTCTTCTAATTTCTCATTCCTTTTCTAATTAAAAAATTACATAAAAACAAAAAAGAAATCCAATGGAAACAAAGAACAAGAATCTTCACCCCGTCCTTCACACATAAACGTTGTCGACCCATCGATCGCGGTATATGGCTCGGATCAGACGAACCCCTAAACTCTATCAAGCCCCTTTCAAACTTTGTGCATTCAATAAAACGACTTCAATTTTAAAGGGAAACATGAACTTTTGGCTACATCCCTACAAGGTAACCAAGTTGCACTATGCGTCATCACTCACACATGTCTTCACCTAGACCTCCACATCCAACACCTTCGCCGCACTCTCCCCAAAATACACATCATCCACACAACCACACCCAACAAAGGAGTCCCGATGGTGGTCAATCACACCAAGACAATCAAATATAGTGAATAATCCTCACTGAGTGGTCGTTTTGTCCTAACTTACATAAGTCTCGATGATCACAAATATACCATCATCAGGGTCTACTTTCCAAACCATGCCTCACAATACCACCCACTCTTAACCGGCATTGTGGACTATCTCAAATTCAGCCCCCCTAAAGAGCACCTGATCGTTCGAGGTGATTTAGAATTTTGTTCAAAAAAATATATCAACACAATGCCCAAAAGAAAATGCTCCAATCAATCCCTAGTTTTATCCTTCCACTCTGAATTCACCCAACCCCTTAGTTAAACCCTCCGTACCAAGTAATTGAACGACTTTGAATTCACATACACATCTCTAGTATATCAATAATTAAGTCGCATACATTGATTATATGTTTTTTATTGTCTACCTTCACACGTCAGTGAGCATGAGCACATTCCCATGCATATTTGTCTCTTAGACCACACACACATTCCTACGATCACCATCTTCCACCCCTCACATATTTGTGATACAAGTTCTTGACATCTCCACATATCTTTCTTACATCACGATGGATATCAGACTTGGGTTTGAGCCAACCTTTGCTCATCTAAAGAGGAGCTAGTATCTTGGATTGAGCTCAAAGATTTCGTTCCAGTGCGTAGATAATTGAACGATTATACATCGTCATACTATTGCACATCTTAGCAATGACCTTGTTTGCCTTTGCTGTCTTGTTTGTTACCAGTCCTGAAATAGTGTATGTTAAGGTCATCTAGAGTATATTACTTCTCAAGTCAAAATATTATTCGATCGACGAACTTCTACGTTTATTCCTCCAAGTTTTAGTACCTTTCAATCGTGAAATAAACAAAATCCACAAATTCCTTGAATCTCACTCACAAATGTCTCTCTACCACATGGATCAATGCTCTTCAATCAAAATAAAATCCATTCGTCTCTAATGTCAATGACATTATGTCTATTGCCACAAGTTTCTACATCAAACTTTTCTAACCACGACCAACGATACCTTATACAAAAAGCTTATTCCTCTGCTTTTGTACTCTGTCATTGTCGGAGATACAAACGACATGTTCGAACATCCCATTCTCTCCCCAAGAATTTAGTGATATCATCCTAGACCTTAAGAAAGGAAAATCTCCTGGAGAGGATGGATTGCTTGCTAAATGTTTCCAAATGTTTTGGCATAAGCCCCACTTAATGTATGTTATCCATGATGTTGAATCCTGCGACAAAAGACCTCCATCCATGCCCATTGAACTTGACATTATCCTTAACAAAAGGTGAAAAAACTATTGAAAAAGGTGAAAAAACTATTGTGTATTACAAAGCAATCTCCCTCATATGCACAGACTAAACAATCATTGCGAAGGTAATGGTTCAACGTCTGAACCCATTAGTCAATGATCTCATTAGTCTCGACCAAACTATTTACGTAAAAAAATTACAAATCTAGAACACCATATCCACAACCCTTGACATACTTTCGGCACATACCTCTCCTACCTCTTGACCTCTCTTCCTTATCCTTGACGTTAAGAAGGCCCATAAAACATCAGATACACCTTTCTTATTCAAAGTATCTCATGTATATGAATTCTTCACAACATGGTTTACCACCCTTATCTCTAAATCCACCCTCGGTTTGGAGATCATTGAACACGTTAGACCTAGTATTAGTGTCGCCAGTGATGTCTGTCAAGGTTTCCCCTTGACACCTTTCTTCCTTTTTCTTACCATTGAACCATGGTGCTCTTGCATCCTTCAGGCTATTTCTCTTTAAATTTTTCATCCACACTCTTGGATCCATTTTAAGGTGTAGTATTTCAATTATAAATAACACTAATATTATAATCGTAGGCTGATCTCTTTCTCTTCCAAAATCTCCTCTCCACACTCCACGATGTGGCTGGTTTGGAAGTCCAGAGTGAAAATCATGCCTTGATTGACTTGGTGGCCCCCAAATCTTCTTAGCCCCCCATCTAAATCCCCTTCCCTTGGAGTTGTCTCAAGGAACGTCTTTTAGGCATTCAAATTAGTCGCACAACTGATTATGCCGTAACATGAGGTGTAGTTTTGGCTCATGTTTCTTCTATAGCAAAATCATTGGGCTTCACAACACCTCCCAAATCACATGCAACCCCTTTTCTCACCCCTTAATCACTTTTGCCTTCCTTTATCAAGCAAAGCTACTTCCTCATCCCCGCAATACCATTTACAGAATTACAAGCACGATAATCATTTTAGTTAGTGATGGAAAACACCAAGACAAGAACAAACACTTAATTTCACAAGGCAAAACAATATTTGCAAGTCGAAAAGTGTAGTGGACGTTGATTCTCTCTCCCCTTACAATGGATCTCAACCCATCATAATCGTTAGCAATTAGGTCTCACCACAGACCCCTTCCGTCATTAGAGAGGACCAGCCCTTTTGAAGTATTACTCCCACATGTATCAGCCAAACAGGCTATGGACATCCCACCCAAGTATCTTTAGTATTGGCAAGTTACCTGACCAGTGGTACCAAAACTTCCACGCCTTTTATGTCCTTAGACTCAACATTGATTAACCTCCACAGTGTATTGACTTCCTCCTCAAAGAACCCCGTGATTTTAATAATTTCCTATTGAAACATGAGTACACACATTTTGGACTTAGCAAAGGAGAGGCTTTCTTCATAAACATACTCTAGGCACACTCTTCCAACCTCCAAGAGAAACACCATGTGACCATGCTCATTAGCCATGCTACAAATATTTTTTCCTAAAACAACACTGCATGACTGCGTCTATGCCCTTCTATGATTCCAACAAAATGGACTAAGTACCTCAGCGGTCAACACACTCATGAAACATCATTGAAAGCAAAAAACTATATAGAAGCCCAATATCAATGCCAAAAATGGGCATTGCGTGTTCTACTTCTCCTTCCTAATTTGCTTATCTTTCACAACTTTGAAGGAGCACATCTCCTCATTGTGCATTCAAAGTTGATGATCCTATCGGTCACAACCTTTACCACCATTCTGGCACTTAACTAGTACACTCTTAGGATCAATATGAAAGATACAACTAGGTCAAGTGCCCTTTTCAAAACTTCTTTCTCACCATTTAAAAACGAATCAAACAATTTTTTGAAGCCACCTTAGGACAAATATTTGTAAGAAAATTACCCGTTCTCATGGCTTTGTTGGATATTTTCTTCATTGGCACAAAATGTTTCCAATTTTCCTCAACCTAAAATTTCCCATTTGTGAACAAGATATTCTCTTTTTTTTGTATTTTTACTTGATGCATGCAAGCAAGAACTCAGGTTAATCCTATCCTTAGGTGGGGGAATCTGGCTGTTTCATTATGGTAACATGCAATGTTACATTCATTGTTTTCTACATTGTTTGGCATTTCTCCTTATGACAGATTCACCCAATATTTCTACTTACAGAATAGATGCTCATCGTCCCTACACCCTCACGAAAGAAATAAAATATCATCTAGACATGCTTCCACCTAACTTCCCTTCACTCTTTATGGAAACAAATGTTTTGTTATCACTTTCGTCACAACATGTCTCCTAATCTCTTATTACTGTGAAACCATTTTCATCTCACATGTTCCCACCTTAATGACAACCTCCAGCATATTTCACATAAATGTAATCACAAGCCGATTCAGTCTCTCATCACAATCACATTGAAAATTCATACCTTTTAACTATTCATCTCTTTCACAAAAGATATCATTTTAGCCTTTTCCTCACTAAAAAATATGTTTTTTTCACCTCCCTACTACTTGGTTGAGGAAAGTGACCTGTCTGTATTCTAAATTCATGAATAACTCCAACAAATGGAAGTGTAATACATTAGGAAAAATATTTTTCCTACTACCAATTCCAATACTGACCGCCCCTCTCCTTGGCTTGTAAGGAGACTATCACCGCCAACCACCATAACCCTAATCCTCCCTCCACCAAGCCCCATTCTCCGAGATAATCCAACCTCTCCCCCCAACAAGCTACTCCCACTTCCATTGCTCCCATCCTAAACCCCTTCTGAGTTGATTATGCCATGGTCTTTCTATCATCTTTGCATATAGCACTTGTCGTCTCTACTCATGCAAATGAGGCTACTCGCAAGAGTCTCCTTGACAAGATTTGCTTCCCATCAAGTGCTACCAAGGAGATGTGGATATTTGACACTTCAAATAGATTCAAAGGTTAGGTTAGGACTTAACCTTGGAGTTCCAACAGGTGATTGAAACCTCATGCAAATGAGGCCCTCTAAACGTCCATGTCCTAAGTCCCGCCGCTCTGATCTTAGTTGCAGTCACCCTCTACATGACTTGTTTCCTTTCATAACCATCCAAGGAGACAATTAGCATGATCATCAGCCACGTTCCTCACAAGAATCGATAAAACAACATTGCTCAAAATGTCACATCACCTCTTCCTTAGAAGGAAAGAACAATGTCATCTCTCATCCGCTCTGTCCTCCACTTGAACCCCGTACAACGAGAGAAAAAACCACCAAATACACTAGCTAGTACATTCATTAAACTGACAAAAGATCTGAAGTGCACTTACATTAGAACACGACTCTAATTCACTAACTTCCTTGAAAATCTTATTTTGTGTCTTCCTTAATGAGTTGTGCACCCATTTGAAAAGAAGCACAAGACCGATCCTCATGATGAGTCCTCGTTCAAAGTAATGTTTGAACCACCCATAAACCTATTGCTTGCATCCGTCAAATCATCTCATGTGGCAAAACTCACAGATATGGAAGGTTAGAATACACTACTTAAATCAAAGGACACTATCCTCCACTCCCCTGAATCACACACTAAGCACTGGAAATGCAAAGAAACGTTCAGACGATGGGCATGGGGTTGCCGTGTGCATAGTTCTCATACCCACCATCACTCTGAAATGCACAAAACGCCTTGATTCCTTTCATTCTGCACCACTATGATCTAAACACAATTCATTTCTAATCACCGTGCCACCCTTCCTTGTTAGTCCTTGCCACCTAAGCGACTTCACCTTCCTCCCACCCATAATAATATTCAACACAACACATGCTCTAGCACATACACGGATACACACACATACAACCTCAAACAGACATATAAACACATTCATACACACACACACCCACATGCAAACAAACCAAACACAAGAACACACATGTACATACACCGCACATGATCACATACACAACCACACACATAACCACAATCTTATACAAGCACACACACAAACAAAAACACATACACACATGTACACATGCACGCACACACATACACATACACACACACACACACACACACACACA
>SZWC01005656.1:64418-81754 GCA_023375785.1 Penium margaritaceum | reverse complement strand
GTGTGTTCGTGTGTGTGTGCGTGCGTACGTGCGTGCGTGCGCGGACATGGCCCGGTGGGTGGAGGGAAAGGGGGGTGGGGGGGCCGGCGGGAGGGTGGACGAACATGCGTGCGTGGGTTCGTTTGTTTTGCACAACTAAAAAACAGACTCATCAGTGGCCACAAACGTCACGGATTGTTGGCCAACTGTAAGCATGCGGCATCCATGGTGTCCAAGGTTCCATTGTTGGTGGCAAACTGCACTCATCCTTCTCAACCGACATTGACATGAACATGTTATGCACTTTTGCAATGGCGTGCTTGTGTTTTGACCATCCTGTGCAGAAAGGGTTTTGGGTATGCTTCATTGGTTGCGTTGCATTGGGTTGTGAAGGGTTGGGTTGGGTTGAGTTGGGTCGTATTAGGTCCATCGGGCCGTGATGGGCCGGGTCGGGTCAGGTTGATTGGGCCGGAACGGGTCAGGTTGGTCGGGGCTAGACGGGTAACGTTTGTCGGGGACGGGACGGGTCAGGTTGGTCGGGACGGGTCGGGCCGGGTTGGTCGGGTTGGGTTGGGTCAGGCCGGGCCTGGCCTTGTCGAGCCAGGCGGTTTCGGGCCGGGCCGGGTCGGGTCAGGTTTGGTTGGGTGGGGTTGTGTTATGATATATTGACTTGTGTTGTTTCGTGCTGTGCCATGCCGTGTCATGTCGTGTTATGCTATCATGGCCTATGATCATATTTTTGGTTTTTCAAACCTTTTTTTCCAGCAAAATATGGCCAAAATTTTGACGAGATAAAATCTGGAAGTAGGCAATCTGCTGTTTCTGCTAGCCTCCTTGAATTTCAATTTCTTTCTGAATATAATTTCTGGCTGCAGTTTTCCGTTTCACAGTGGCTGCACGCAATTGCTCACAACAGACACTGCCCTTCAATGAGAGGTCGCGTACGACCGCGAGCTGCTTAGCTGCTGACATGGCACTGCCATTCATAATTTCCTCTTCGCTAATCTGCCGTTCGATGCTCTGCCTTTCGTTGCTCTGCCGTTCGATGCTCTACCTTTCCCTGCTCTGCCGTTTTATGCTCTCTCGCTCGCTGCATGTGAGCATTTTCAAGTGCAGAGGCGGTTTAGAGTTTGACCGTGGCCGTCTCCGTTTGTTTGTTTTTGGGGGAATGAGGACTTGGACTGCCTTTGTGGTGGAAGTGGATGGCAGGAGGGGGTGAAAAGAGTTTTGTATTAAGTTAGAGAATTGAAAACCTCAGAACCCTCATAGTTTGGCCGAAACAAAATCTGGCCAAGATTTTGGTCTCCAGACAATGGTGTGTAGCGTAATTGGAAACATGGATGGCGGAAGGCGACACGACGCGATGCGTCGGGAGGCGACATGATATGCTATGGCCGGGGTCACAGGCCATCACTGATGGGCTTGAAAATTAGACGAAGAAAACCAGATGATGGCCGGCTGATGGCGTCTCTTTCGGCGTAAAAATTCATCTCTCTCACCGCCCTCGTTGTTGGCTCCAAAGATGCGACATGTTCGCACCAGTGTCGTCACTGCCACAACTGGTCATGAAACCGGACACAACTGATGGCGTATGACTGTGATGGTGATGGACCTGTGCGGTTGCCGAGTCCTAGCGTGACCGAGAGCCGCACCTGGCAGTCAGCGTACGTTACTGCCCATCAGCGCCCATCAACCAAAAGGGTCGATGGGGAGCTGATGGGCCAACGTCGTCATCGAGTGAAACTAGCAAACTTAATTTAAATTACCCGCCCTCGGATCAGACAGCACCTGTCTGTTTTGCACAACGACAAACATCGCGTTACCCATTGGCCCATTTTAAAATTACAAGTTGAGCTAGTGGTGAGAAAGACATGATACTTTAACCCATCAGCGATGGCTGATGTCGTGTCTGTGATAGCCAGTCAATCGTCCCCGACTGGGCCAAGGATGGATCGATTATATACCCACCATGTCCAAATTTTAAGTTGACATGCCCTGTAGCGTACGGAATATTTCTACGGTTAAAAATGGTCGTTAAATAATCATCGGGTGCTTCGGGTACTCGAGGCTCAAGTTTCAAGGAGCCAAAGCCCAGAAACATTTAATAGGCTAGAGTCTGGTTTGACTCTAGCCTGGGAAATATCCGTGGCTAGATTCTAAGTGAAAGGAGTGCCGCGATGGAAAATCCATCGCGTCACTCCTCCTCCATTCTTAGCTTGGCGCTAGGGTCCTGTTCCAGCGTGGCAATGTCACGTGGGACGATTAGGGTAGGATTATTTTTTTTTGTCCATACCCTATGACAACTATGTCCGTTGTGACGCGGTTCGTCTCAGCCAAAATGGCTGAGGTGACCATTTGCCCGTGCTCCTTGGAATACACTTTTTGAGGGCCTACATTTTGGGTTCAGAAGTTAGTCACAAAACACCCCACGGCTGTTACATTGGTGTCAGAGCCAAAGCTTCCGTGAAAAAAAAATCTGAAGATTCATCTGGCCGTTCTATTCTCGTCGAAATGATAGCTACCCGTCGATCCGGTGACTACATCGAGAGAAAGAAAAATGTTTGGTCCCGTCCGACCAAAGGTCGCACGATCGGTGGAGCGACCGAGCGACCCCTGGAGAACGAGCGGAAGGCTCGTGTTGACAAACCGAAATCTTAACGTTTAAAACAAAAAGAAAAAAGGTTTCCCAAGAGGAAACGCCGCCCGAACGGGGAGCAAGTTTCGTAGCTCGACGAGCTACGATAGGTCGACTTGACTGAGTCCCTGTCATGGCGCCGAAAACGCCAAGGGGCATGAGGGGCGACCCCCCTCTACTCCCCCCGTCCTTGGTGCCGATGGCAACAAGAGGAAAGGGACGAGGCTCCTCCCTCTCCCTCGTTTGTGGCGCCAAAAGCGCCAAGGGAGAGGAAAGGGACACGTCCCTCTCTCCCCCCTTGTCCATGGCACCGACAACGCCTTAGGGGGGAGGAGAGGACGAGTCTCCCCCCCTCCCTCCCCTCACTCATGGCTTCGACGGTGCCACGGGGGAGGAGAGGCTTGTTCCTCCCCCTCCCCCTCGTCCATGGCACCGACGACGCCTTAGGAGGAGAGGAGAGGGCGAGTCGCTCGCTCCCCTCTGCCCTCCCTCGTTCATGGCAACAACGACGCCAGGGGAAGGGTGAGGGGAGATTCCTCCCCCGTCTCCCGTCCATGGCGCCGGCTGCGCCAAGGGGGGGCGGGTGAGGGGAGAGGCTCCCCCCTCCCCCCCTCAACCATGGCGCCAGCTGCGCCAAGGGGGGCGGATAAGGGGAGAGTGTCCCGCCCCTGCTTGTCCATGGCATCGGCTATGCCAGGGGGCATTGAGGGGAGCGTCTCCTCCCCTCCGCCCCCTCCCTTCGTCCATGGGGAAGGCGAGGAGGAGTCCCTCCCTCGCCTCCCCCCTCTTCCCGGGCCGACTGTCCAAGGGGGAGGAGAGGAGGCGATCTCTCCGCCCCTTCCCCCTCGTCCTCATGAGGGCTGACAGCCCAAGGGGGAGGCAAGGAGGCGGACTTCCACGCCCCCCCCCTTCACCTTGGCTAACGACCTAAGAAGGAAGGAGAAAGGAAGTTTCCTCCCTCCTCCCCTCTACAGACATGGCCCCGCAGAAAACGTTCACAGGAATATTGAAACGACTAACAAACTTCCAAACGTTTTTAAGTAGCGTAGAGGGTAGACGATTTCCCGTGAGGCCGGGGAACATTGGTTCAAATATGTGACGGCCACTATTCCTTTCCGGTAAAGTACTCTCTGTTTTCAAACCCGGCTGGTTCTACACAAACAGGAGGGCAAGTCCTTTGTTTCGTATCCATTTTGGACGCCGTAAGAACCAGTTTGAAGCTCAGAATGAACTCTAAATTTTTTAAATCTCTAAGTGCCACTAGCACTAGAGGTGAGGACGACTTCCTCGGTTGGACCCGAGGTTTGGCCTTGTTGGCCGCGGGTTCATCACTGTAAAAAATACCATGGAGCTCATTCTTAACTCCTAAATGTATTGAGAAGTTCTCAATAAATTTTCTTCAATATTTTTCTGTTCATGGAAAAAGGGGAAGACCGACAGTTTTCCTAACACATAACCTGGTGACGCTCGGAAGATTCCAAGCATCAAACGAAAAAGGCACTTAACGTGCCACAATTTTGTTCATTTTTATGAATCCTCAAGTTGAGGAATTCTCTGTTACCTGTTTTAAAAAACGTTTGAAACGGTGAAAACTTTTGTGGTCAAACCCAGGTGTGTGGTCAAGTTCACTATGGGCTTTGACGCAAAATTAAAAAAGCTCTGGTTGAGCTCTTTTGAAAATCAACAGTTCTGATTTTCTTCTTCTTTTCTGTTCCGAAGCACAAAAAAGGAGGAAAACGGACAGTTTTCTATGTCTTGGACAGAACTCACTTGGAAAATTTTCAATGCGAGAAATAGAGCACCAATTGTGCCTAAATATTTCTGAATTAACCTCAAAGTTTGGGGTCGTTCATGAGAAAACATGGATGGTTGATCGTTAAAAGCCACGACATGGCTCAAGGGGAAGTGTACTTGCGCGAAACAACTTTGTTTACACAAAATGACAACTATAGCGTGCACTAGGTTGCAAAACCACAATGGTGATGTCTATTGAGATGAATTCTGGATGAAAAATCATAGAAACAACGACTGTGTTGCAACCACTCAATGACTCTCCTACTCGTTACAACAATGAGAAATGTGCGGACAGGAAAAAACGAGTGTCGTTGCACAATTACAGCGGGGTCAACCACACCATCGACGTAAGTGCCGTTTGCACGACGGGCAATAGCAAGTGCTGGTTGTAGAACTTTTGTCGGTGTCGAACACACCACTAAAAAAGTGCCAGTTGCACTTCAATTTTGGATGCCGAAAGCATTCTTGATGCTAGTGCCGAACGTAGTGCTCATGGTCTACAGAGATGTGACCAAAACAAATGCCGACTACGTATCCACGTCGGTGCCGATTGCACCAAGGATACTGGATAAGTCATTTGTGCATCGATTTTTGCTACAAGGAAGATGTGATTGCCGATCGTACTCAATACGCACGCGATGGTGAGAATCCCCAATTGAGGGCCAATCCCACAAAATTAATAAGTGTTGATTGCACTTGGAACATGACCAACATGGGAGATGCAATTGTAGCATTCACGCGAGTGCCGAACGCACCATTAGCATGAGCGTTGAATGTATGACCTACGAGTGCATCGGTCAAATTGTTGACACGAGTGTCGGATGCATCGTTGTCATAAATATTGATTGCACGATTGACAAAAGCTGCGGGTTGCACTTTTTTCATGGGTGCCGAATGCATCAGTGATGCGAGTGCGGAACACACTATGGACATGAGTTCTGATTGGACAAGCTATGCTAGTGTTGATGGTACGAAACATGTTATAGGATGCCGATTGCATCAATAACATGGGTGTCGATTGCACCTCGTTGTATCAACTATCAAGAACTAGCCAACTCGTTGCCTCGACAGGCTAACTTGTGATAGACCACCAAACGAAAGCATACAATCTATGCGGAGAAATGGTTCTATGGACAAGCGGTTCGAGCACATTATTTGAAGGGCCAAAAAACGTTGGCTGACATTTGCAAGGTATCTCGACGATGTCGAGGATGGTCATACCGTCGGATTCCTCAAATAGAGAATCTACAGGCATGGCTAGAAACAATCAGAGATGGCTGTGGTGATCAGATGTATGCCCGAACGGCATAACAAAAACACAGCGGCCTCGGTCGTCACCTACTGTGACGATCATTGAAAGTTGAAAACTTCGTCCTACCGATTGTAGTATGAAAAGATACTTTTGAAAGAAGTAAAAAGAAATTAAAAATCAAACGGATAAATCACATGTGTCACGAGGATGATTTCCTCAGATTCGGACCCTTCTAAAGGTTGACGAACTCCTACGTATCCGTAGATGGAACGTGCTACAAAAGCCTCGTCGGTTGAGCACCAGTTCCAAAAACATGCACGGCTTGTATGACCACAGGAGGTCAGAGTGCATGACCAAGTACTGGAGACAAACCGCTTTTCAAATAGGTCAAGGTATGCGATTCATACCATGGTACTTTTGTCTTGTGAAGTTGGGTACACGGCATGCATGGAAAACGTGCATGACATGCACAAAAACCATTATCCACTAACTGTTGGTGCGTCGATCACGACATCAGGTTATGGATAAGCTAGACAGATGAATGATCACAACGGCTTTGTGATATTTGATCAAGAAGACGATATCAAATAATGTTTTGGATAGAAAATGATGACACCATTTCACCAAACAAGTGGTTTGGAGAGCACAGAACATGTTGTACAATATTCGCACATCCCATTACGCTACAATGTTCAAAGGCCAATGTGATCACTTGATGACTAAGCCAGTGTCATGACTATGTCATGAGATGTTGAATAAGGGTGTATTAGCACGCCGAATTTAATCCTAGAGGATTGAAATTGGGCTGCAGGTACACAATGTGTAGTGGATGCATCAGTACCTTTCGGAGATTCTGTGCATCATTGGTCATGACCGATACAAACATTGGTCCGTGATTGAACGTGTCAAGGATGAAACCTTTGAATAAATACTCAATGATGAAACCTTTGACATCCTATAACTCGGTGAGTGATGGATACAAATCGTTGTACCCAACTGGTACCGACGATAAAAAGGTACATTAGTGTATCGACAACCTGTTCAAAAGACAAGGATAATTGTCAGTGGAGGATATAAATGTGCCAGAGAGGGGCAGAGACTCTTCTATGGATCCTCAACGGTTGAAGACACCACAGTGCGGTGGTCTAAGACTACAAGAGTCACTCTCTGTCGTATGACGAGATCGATTGAATGTAAAATGTGAACAAATTTGAAGGCGACACCTTCAGTCCATCATCATTAGATGAGTGAACATGTCATGGACATTGATAGGCAAAAGTGCGTGAACCAATGTCGGTGATATGAGTTCACCCACGGTTATGTGAAAATTCCATTTCAAAGAAAACGAGCGACACTCTTTTTCTACTAATGGAGTTCCATAGTACTATGACGATCTCATAGTTTTCTACAAACCTACTATGACATAGTTGGGATCACAAAAAGGTCTAGGTTTTGTGTCTAAAGCTTATGACCATGGAAATGACCTATAAGCCAAAAGCTTTATGCTAATAATGTGTTAGCATCCACATCCTCGTGGTCCGACAGACCACATAACAAGTCATAATCAACATTGAAAAAACATAACGATCAGTGTGTCGTAACCAAACGTTGATGTGCAAGGACTCTTCAAGATGGGCGTTGAGAAACGATATTTCCCATCAGATTCTTTCGATGTTTTAAGAAATGCCTCAACGCTGATGGCATCGTGACACGGTACACTAGTCGTGTACATCATGCTCTTCAAACATCATGTGGATGGTATGCGATCATGCCAAACATATGGTATAGCACCGCCTATGCAATATTGATGTACAAAATAAATCCAACATCCAATTTGTTGGAACTCAACCCATCTCTGAGAGAGATCATAACGACTACGGTGTAGTCGAACCATGCTTCACTGACCCGAAAGGTCATGGTGAACTGACTCAAGTCCCTTGGTTTTGGGGATGGTTTAGTTGATGTACATTGTGGAATGCAAGTACAATATATTTTTGGATGTCGCTGTGATAATATCTAGGATTGTGGTGGTTTGTCAGATGTCTTTGATGAGGGCGATACCCTCTACAATTGCCTCGGATACGACAGATAAAAAATACTGTATTGAGTGGAAGTACTGAATGTACACAATAGAAGACATTGAAGCAACACGGATTGTTGTAACTTGACAAACACAACCCATTGACGGGTTCTCAAATGGACCCCTTGGACGCGATTTCATAATTGTAAAAAGATTTAGGAACTAGTTGCTCCATGATCATCGGATGTGATTTGGAAGCGATCGATCACAATCACATGGAATTGATACCCGAAAGGTGTTCTTCCAACTTGTATCACAATGATTGTGATCATGGTACACATGTTGGGTGAATACCATATGATGACCACTTTGTTCGTGGATTGAATCCATGGTTTTTGAGATCAGTTATCTCAGCTACCCTAGTTCAAAAGCAGTGTGATTTTGACATGGACGTGAGCATCAGCTTACAGTACCCATTTCAGACATAAATGAGGAGATGATGGTTGAAACCAAGATCATCTAGGTCGGAGCATTGTCGTGTCTAATGACAGACGTTGACGACAATTGCGCGTGCCAGATGTCCAATGCCGCCTCCTTCAAAGATGGGTACAATCTTGCAAAGGAAAAACGAGTGTGCTCAGCAACCATGTCTTAAGACCTTGGTGCCTCCCAACCCTAAAATAAAGCTAGCATGCAAGTTGCATTGGCTTGGTGGAGCTTGGTTGAGTTCAGCCAACCAATCCACGGGCGCTGAAAGAGGTCTAATAGACCTACGCGTGGTCATGAACGCGTGGTTGCCAACCGGGAGGACTGATGTCCAGATCTCAGATTGTACTTATTGACAATTTTGCAGGGAGGTGCCACCTTGGCAACAACCCCTTGGAAGAGATCATGTCCGAACGACATGGGAAGTGTTGTGAGGACCTGGACAGTTTTCGTGGGGATACCTGGTTGATTGGTCGCAGGGACGCTCCTTGCAAAGGGGGAGGAGGCATCACCACAACTGCTTGCTGAACACGTACCACACGAAATGTGGGAAACTTCATCCTATGTACCCTCTTTCCAAACTAGCAAGATGTTGTGACAATGTACGTCCCAAAAGGCATCGACTATGCCATTGACACACACGTGTGATGAACCTTCGGTGAAGACTCACCAACACTTGTGAAGAACGTACAAGGATTGTACGTGTTTCATCTTGGTAAGAGCCAAGGATCACGCGATCAACAGAGGATGTTTTAGGCCAATGAAAATAACCACAAAAACTACATGTGTGTGGTTGATTGTGCGTGAACGTGATGCAACCGTGTTGCGGATGAGAAGAGTTCACACGTGCTATCTTGTTTGCACTTCTTGTTGCATGGTTTGCATCATGAAGTACGCAATGATCAAACCTCCGTGAGCAAAGATGAACCGGGACGGTTTGAAGCAAAGGGAGAGGAATGTAGCGTACGGACCAGTTTTAGGGTTAAATCTGGTCGTTAAATAATTATCGGGTGCTTCGGGTACTCGAGGCTCAAGTTTCGAGGAGCCAAAGCCCAGAAAAATATAATAGGCTAGAGTTATGTTCGACTCTAGCCTGGAAAATATCTGTGACCAAATTCTAAGTGAAAGGAGTTCTACGATGGAAAATCCATCACGTCACTCCTCCTCCACTCTTAGCTTGGCGCTAGGGTCCTGTTCCTGCGTGGCAATGCCACATGGGACGATTAGGGTAGGATTATTGTTTTGTGTCCATGCCCTGTGACAACTATGTCCGTTGTGGCGTGGTTTGTCTCAGCCAAAATGGCTGAGGCGACCATTCGCCACTGCTCCTTGGACTACACTTTTTGAGGGCCTACGTTTTGGGTTCAGAAGTTAGTCGTAAAATAGCCCACGGCTGTTACATGCCCCCACCTACTAAACTAGGAACGGCATGCCCAGTACGGACTAAATTATAGCGGCTATATCCACAGGTCAAATAAAAGAGAGGACGTATCCAAAAAAATGTTCGTCGTTGCATGAAATGTAGCGTCTGGATGCTGACATCATCATGCTCCTTGAACAATGAAAAACCCCACTTTTGAGGTATTTTTGATTGTTCGAGGGATTTGCATGGAGTTTGCCTGGGGGTCCTAGGAATCCCATGCGTTGAAAGGGAATCTACTGGGCCCCGCTACCACGGGGCCCAGCAGATGCCCACGCAAAAAATAAATCTCCCAACCCGAATGTAAAAAGGGCTTCGGTTTGAAAGTATTTTTTCTGCAAACCAGGGGTGGTTTCTGAGCCATTGAAAAAGGGTCCAAATTTTGAAATGGGCATTTTCGCTCGATCACGATGGAGTGATGATGTAAAGCGAGTGCTCAAACTTAGTGTCGAAAGGCTTCGGCGAGCTCGGAAAAAATTGTGTTGTAAAACTGAATGACCGTCCTCCTCGTCGGAGTGGTCTTTTCCTTGCTCGAGTCGTCATGGCTCGCCACGCCTTTCGAAGCTACGTTGATGTTTCTTTATAAAGTTATGATTTGTTTATTATTTTTAATTACTTATGTATTCCGTTAGAAAGAACGGTAGAAACTTCGTGACCGTATTTTCTGTCGAGATGGTCGTTTGGATTCGTTTTCCACTATTTCCTTCACGCGCTTGCGTCAAGCTTGATGTGACCTCATGGTGTCGGTCACTGAATAGTGTCTGAAAGACTTTTGCAATCAGGTAATGATTGCGACAGTCTTTCTTGACTGTAAATTTTAGGTTCTGTTTTCCAAAAGCTTGTTGTGTTACATTCCTCCCCCTTTAGCTACGAATCGTCCTCGATTCGGTTTCCTCTACTTTGAATAGGTAGATTGTACACGGCCATCTATCATTGATGGTAAAAGCGCCAGTCCATGAAGAGGATAACATCATGATTCGGCACATTTCAGAATTCAGAAAGTGTTCAGCTTTCAAAGAAGAAACAGTGGCCACGCTTCCTCCCCCTTTACATGAAGCGACCCCGCGACAGGTGCCTAGGCGTCCCCGTGACAAGCTGTCGGGAGTAAGCCAAAGATCAGCCCAAAAGTCAGTGACGTTATCCTCACAAGGGGGCTCGTGCCGGGGTGGTAACCCCGAGGGCACGCTTGTTCCGACGGGCAGCCAGTTCCTCCCAGAACTCCGCAATTGCCGCAGTTGGCACTCGCGACTCTCGCTCCCAAGTGGTTGTGGTCAGGTCCACAACCGGCCCGGTGGATGAGGTACTCCTTAACCACTCGTGCGTGCAAATTACGCTCACGGTGTTGGAGGATGCAGTGCACCTCACATTGGCCCTCCGCGGCGAGGACAGCAAGAGGGGGTGGCTGAACAGACCCCTCTGCTGTGTAGGGTGCGAGGAGACTCACGTGAAAGGTATCATGGATGCGCATGGCCGGTGGAAGAGCCAACCGATAGGCCATACTGTCCAACTTCTGTGTAATCATGAAGGGTCCCAGCCATTTCCGCAACATCTTTCGTGCACCCGGCGTTTTCAGCCGCAAATTTTGCATGCTTAAAAGCACACGATCTCCGATGGAGAACATCAACTCACGACGTCTCTGGTCAGCATAGGCCTTCTGGCACTGTCGAGCCGCATACAAATGGGCCTTGGCATCCCGCTAGAGGACGTCCATGCGCTCGACAAAGGCCTGGGCGGAGGGTACCTGATCACCGCCGCCCCCGCACTTCACCATTGAAGCGGGTACCACCGGATGCCGACCATGATTGAGGAAGAATGGGGTAAAACCAGTCGATTCGTTGACCGCATTGTTCACGGCAAACTCAGCTGGTGCCAAATAGTCGTCCCAGTCCTCCATTGTTGGGTCGATGTACATGCGAAGCATCTGCTCGAGTGTGCGGTTCATGTGCTCGGTTTGTCCATCAGTTTGGGGATGAAATGCTGAGGACATACTTTGCCGCGTTCCAAACCGTTCTTGCAATGCAAGCCAGAACCGGCTTGCAAAGCGCGGGTCACGGTCGGAGATGATGCGGATGGGTAAGCCGTGGTACTTGATGACGCTTTCATAGAAAAGCCTGGCAGTCTCTTCCGCTGTGACGCGAGTTGTTGTGGGCATGAAATGGGCCATTCGTGTTGCCCTGTCCACAACGACCAAGATGGCATCGTGGCCTTTCTTGGTCTCTGGGAGTCCCATGGTGAAATCCATGGACACTGACTCCCATGGGATGTCAGGGAGTTGTAGAGGCTGGAGGAGCCCCGCAGGTGCCTTGTTTGAAGTCTTGTTGGGAAGGCACAGGTCACACGCCATGCAGTACTTTCTGACGTCACTGCTCCACCCTGGCCACCAGTAGTGCTGAGCCAGCGCATGTCCTGTCTTCTTCGTTCCGATGTGACCTGAGGAGGGCGGATTGTGAAACTCGAACATGATCTGTTGTCGCAAGCTATTGACATCCGGGACCACCACCTGCTCGCCATGCCAGTATAACCCTCCAGCCTCCACAAGGCCATGGCGTTCAATTTTTTTGGCTCGGCGAACCAGGGGTCCAAAGTGTAGCCCATCCGAATGCGATTCTTGAAAGGGTTCACACTGACCAGTGGTCTTGGGGGTGGGCGGAGTGGGTTTGTGTGCAATGTTGTCGCCACCGCAACAGCGGCAAAGTGCCGATTTGTGATCTCATTCTCGCTCAGCATGAGGCTCAAATGTGTTGGGTTTTGACTCAATGGGTCTGCCACGTTAACCCGTCCTGGTTTGTACTGCCAGGTGAATGTGAAGCGACTTAGGTATTCACTCCACCGTGCCTGCCGTCTTGAAAGGTTTGGTTGCGTCTGAAAGTACGTGAGGGGGTTGTGGTCTGTGACCACTGTGATTTGTCCCTTGGCACCTTCGAGATAACAGCGCCATACATTGAAATCATGCACGACTGCCAACAGCTCCTGATCCCCAGTGGTATACCTGGTCTCTGCATCTAAGAGCTTGCGGCTCTCGTAGGCAACAGGGTGGCCGTCTTGCATGAGCACAGCTCCCAACCCTGTAACCGATGCATCACAGCGTACCTCCCACGGCTTCGTTGGATTTGGGAGTACAAGTACCGGTGCCGAGATCAGCAT
Organism: Penium margaritaceum; assembly: GCA_023375785.1. Taxonomy (NCBI): domain Eukaryota; kingdom Viridiplantae; phylum Streptophyta; class Zygnematophyceae; order Desmidiales; family Peniaceae; genus Penium; species Penium margaritaceum. Next base: position 69,024 of record SZWC01005656.1, on the reverse strand, counting down.
CGTCTTCACAGCCTCAAAAGCCTCAGTGCATTTTGCTGACCAAACCCATGTGTTCGCCTTCCGGGTCAGGGCGGTGAGAGGGCTCACCAACGTGGAATAGCCTCTCATAAAGCGTCGGAAATAATTTGCCAGTCCAAGGAAAGAGCGGAGCTGACCGACGTTCTTGGGTTGAGGCCATTCTTTCACGACCTGCACCTTGCGAGGGTCCACCCGGATCCCCTCTCCACTAATGGCATGGCCAAGGTACTCCAGCTCTGGCTGCGCAAACTTGCACTTACTTCTTTTGGCGAAAAACGGTTCTTGCGAAGGATCTCAAGCACCATTCTGAGGTGTCGCTCGTGTTCTTCGTGGTTCTTGGAGAAGATGAGGATGTCGTCAAGATACACCACGACCGATTTGCCGAGGTGTTCCCTGAAGATGTTATTCATCACTGCTTGGAATGTTGCAGGTGCATTTGTCAGTCCAAAACAGAGGACCCGAAACTGATAATTCCCGAGATGAGTTCTGAATGCCGTTTTGGGGACATCCTCCTCCGTGATCCGAATTTGATGGTAGCCCTGTGATAGATCCAGAGACGTGAAGAATTTTGCTCCGTGAAGCTGGTCAAATAGGTCCTCAATGCGATGGAGCGGGTACCGGTTTTTGACAGTGAGTTTTTTCAATGCCCGATAGTCCACACACATCCTGAGGCCTCCATCTTTCTTGTTCACAAATTGGATCGGCGCTCCGAAGGGGGAAGAGCTTGGCTCAATCCAACCCTTCTGGAGGTACTCCTTGATTTGGGCTTCTGCTTCTTGTCGTTTTGCTGGGCTCAAGCGATACACAGACCGAAAGGGAGACACCGCCCCGGGCTCCAATGGAATGGTAAGTCCGACCGTTCGTCGAGGTGGTAGCCCATCCAACGGTGCCTCAAAAAAATCCGAGAACTCTGAGAGTATGTTTGCAACCCCTTGGGGTACTTCAGCCTCTGTCTCGTCGTCAATTTTCTTCAGGGTTGCAAGAAAACAGCGGCACCCTTGTCGAAGTCGTCGTTTCACTTGGAGCTCCAAGAGGCTTGATTGAGCCTTTGTTTCAGGTCGTTGAATTTGTGGAATTGGAGACAGGGTGACCATTCTCCTTCCACTGCTTATCTGCAATGCCTTCGAGTCGAAGCACATGAGTGCCTTGTGGTGCACAAGCCACGGGTCTCCAAGAACAACGTCAAACGGATCCATGAGATCAAGCACGGTGAGGCGGACGCTGGTGGTGAAGCCGGGCAGTGTGATCCGTGCCACACAGTCACCAAGGACTGGCACCTCTCTGTCATCACTGACGACCACTGTGCCAGTGTGAGGCGTGTACTTTAACTGCCATGTGCGTACAAACGCACCGCTCACAAACGAGTCATCCGCCCCAGTATCCATCAAGATGCGTGCAGTTTGCCATCGAATTGCATGGTCATCGATGCTTTGGACTTCCGTACGAAAAGGCTCACTGGAGGCTTGCCCTCGAGGTGGTAGATCCGATAAGCATGAGTGCTTCTTTGTAGTTCAACCATGTCCTTGAACTGTTCCCACATGCGATGTCCTTTGGTGAACGAAGCCAGCAGTTTCCATCCTTTAAATACAGACTTGTTCATTTCTGGACCCACAGGCACGGCCACAGTTATTGACGTCAGAGAGTTCTTCTCATGAGCTTTGTGTGTAGCTTCTATCACCTCTGGCCAACTTTCTTTAGTGGTTATGACCAGGCTCATGCGATTTTCAAGGTTTTCTTTGGTCACATATGAGAGTGGGCATGAGCGAACATGGTAGAGGGACTCAGGATTCACGAAAGGCACATAAACGGTTGAGAAATGTTGTGCCGATAAGAATTCAAACTTTTTGATATCATCATCACAAAACATGAACATCATGTCCTCATCATTCCCATGATTCACCGCAACCCCAGATAGCAGCCCACCGGTAGCTACTGGGGATCATGAAAATCCTGCTCACGACCATGCTGGGGACGGTGGACGCGTACCCCAACACCTCCCTCAAAGTCCTGGTCATCGTCACGGGGACGTCCGTGTCCACGCTGACCGCCCTGTGCCCTCTGACGCTGGATGGCTGCAAATGCCTGGCCTTGGCGCTGCCCCCCGTGAGGGCGTCCCTGGCCGGCAGGGGCAATTCCGTTGCCATCACGTTGCCCACCCTGGTGCTGACCGCCGCCCTGGAAGCGGTTCTGGCCACCACCGTGGAAGCGGTTTGGCCCTCCGCCTGGGCGCGCGCCATGACCGTGCTATTGGCCCTGCTGTTGTCCCTGCTGCTGCTGCTGCTGGTCACGCTGGGGGCAGTCGCACCCAATGTGCCCAGCCTGGTGGCAGCGTCTGCAGATGATAGAAGAGCGGGAGTTGTTCTCCCCACCATGTCGGCGGAACTTCTTGGAGGGCTCAGACGTCGCCTCCGCTGCCCTCTTTGGTGCACCGCCCGTTGGCACTGACGGCACCTCACGCACCGACCCGATTTCACGCGTGTCACGATCCCACAGGCTGGAGTTCTGCTTGTGCACGCGCACGCATGCACGCAGGCACGCGCGCGCGTGTGCGTGTGTGTGTGTGTGTGTGTGTGTGTGTGTGTGTGTGTGTGTGTGTGTGTGTGTGTGTGTGTGTGTGTGTGTGTGTGTGTGTGTGTGTGTGTGTGTGTGTGTGTGTGTGTGTCTGTCCGCGCGCGTGCGTCCTGGTGGGCAGGCGTGCAAGCGGGTGGGCAGGCGGGCAGGTGGGTATGCGGGGGTGTGTGTTGGTGCAAATGTGGGTGTGGGTGCTGGTGCAGGTGTGGGTGCGGGCGTGCATGGGTGCAGGTATTCATGCAGTCGTGTTGGCTGGCGGGAAATCATGCGAGCTCACGGGTCTGCAGATGTTCGGGTGCGCATGCGGACAGGCATGCAGAAGGACATGTGTGCGTGTGAGCGGTTGTGATGTTGGGCGTGCATGTTTCCAGATGGCGTGCAGGCTGGCAAGTGGGCGCATGGGCGCGCGGGTGGTCCCATGCGTGTGTGTGGGCGGATGCTTTCATGTCCGTGGGCAGGCATGTGCGTGCAGCCACGCGGGCGTGTGTTTGTGTGCGTGTGTATGTGCGGTGCTTTTGTCCGCGCGGGCAGAGCATGTCTTGACTGTTATGTGTATGTGGCACAATGAGACTGTCACAATCGGACTGTAGGGTGAGTTGCTTGCAAGAGCGCACCTGATTCTACCATCATCAAGCCTGCAACGTCATTGAAGGGCAATGCAGAAAGCTCCCGATATGTCTGCAGAAGAGACTGACGGACCCCATTCCACCCCTCCTCTCACCCCTCTGATTCACCCCCGCTCGCCAGCATCGACGCCGAGATCGACGTCCTTGACATGAGCCTCCTCGCGTCCCTCCCGAACCTCTCTTCGGCCAAGCTCAGAGTCAACCGCATCCTCACGCCACGCGCCAAACGTTCGTGGTCGCTCTCGCAGCTGACGTCACTCACCATCTCCGTGGACCGGGTGGGGAAGGTGTCCCTGCGTGCGTGCACGGGGCTGCGCGATTTTGCGCTGCTGCACTCGTGCGGAGACGTGTCTTTCGACGGGTCGCTGGCGAGCATGCCGCTGCTCACGTCGCTCACCGTCGAGTTTGGCATGGGTGAGGAGCACATGTTTGACATGCGCGAGCTCTGCTCTGTCACGCGGCTCAAGGAGCTCGACTGGTGGTCGGAGACGTTCCGCAAGACCTTTGCTCTCTATGCCCTGGGCCACATCGAGACGGTGCGTCTCCACGACTGTCTGAGTGAGGAAGAGGAGGCGGGTCTGAGCTCCCTCATGCAGGTATCTGGGCTCCGCAGTCTCACTCTCACTACTCCCGACCCTATCCGCACAGGCGGCTACCTCGAAGGCGTGACGTGCCTCACCTGCCTCTGCCTCAACGACCACGAGGAAAGAGACATGATGTGGCTTGGGCCACTGCATGCCCCGCCGCGCACGTGGACACTTGGGCCGAGCCACGCCGGTCTCCGAAGCTTGAAGGTGTGCCTCCCTGCAGGCCTCACAACACAGAGGCTGGCGATGAGCTATGAGCTGCCGCAGCTCACCGAGCTCGACCTCACGGGCTTTGCAGCAGTGGAGCGCGAGTGGGCGAGGCTGCTGCCCAACCTCGTCACAGCAAAGCTTCTCGATGTGGAGGCGGAAACTCTGCCGGAGCTGGAGAAGGGCGAGTGGCCCCGTCTGGTGCGGCTCGAAGTGGGGGGTGCCCGATTGCGTACCCTGCCACAGTCTTGGTTCACCCTCCCATCTCTGCGGCACTTGACCGTTGTCGACTGCAAGGAACTGTGCGAGCTGCCTGACATCCCCAGTCTTGCACCTTGCCGCAGGGCGCCGCTGCAGGAGCTCAGGTTGGTGAGGTGCGGACGGCTTGAGGCCCTGCCTTTGGCGCTGACTCGCTTGCGGGAGCTCGAACTTGTGGTGGTGACGGGCTGCGGGGAAGTGAGGGTGCCTGAGGACTTGAGACGCTCAAGGTTGGAGGTTGAGCTGCAACCCTCGTAGAAGTTTCTGCTGGCAGGGAACATCATTGTCTAGGACTTGTTTTGGCTACAACTATTGTGCAGACGTGTTTTTATGAGCTCA
>SZWC01005656.1:0-27589 GCA_023375785.1 Penium margaritaceum | reverse complement strand
AAAAGACAGACACAACGACTGGTCACACGCCTACGTCCGGGAACAGTCAGAGAGTGTAAGAAAATAAACATGTAAATCAGCCTGGTAGGGCTGTCCACCGAGAAAATCCTGAAGACCTCCAAACGTAGTCCGTGGGCTGTGGGAGCCCTCTGGTACACTGGGTAGGCTGCCAGGCTGCCTCCAGTGGGTGGAGCATCACCTCAGGGAACTCTGTCTCCAGCTGGGTCCGCCTCAAGGATCTGCACGAGCATGGACACGGCCGAGTGGTCACAACCAACTGTACAACTGTGTATGACTGACAACATCACAACAGCTATTGGACGTGATAGCAACATATTGTTAGCAGCGCAAAAGGTGTGCTTCAGAGGACCATGGATTGTCGAAGAAACTTTTGAACCGTCATTCAAGTTTATAGAAATTTTGTTTTTCGGTACAAACAGATAAAAAGAAACAGGGCCCACTAACACATCTTTGTGGCCACCTCAAGGCAAGCAATGTTAGTAGACCCGAAGCAACTATTCCATACTTCTCTAAAGATCTGCACAGCCCAGAAATGGGCTCAAGTCAAAAGTACTCTCTAGCCGTCCATGTCAACCTACAAATTTGATCACCGCTACCAAGTCAAAGCTCTCAATTGGCCAGCACATACGTATCAGGGACGGAAACATCTCATGAGGATATGGGCAACAACAAGAATATCCTTGAATTGTTTCCTTTTTTGAGGGGCCCCAGGTCATAACAGTGTGGTCAACACTGGTCTCTTAGACAATGACACGCTCCTACAATGAAAAAACCCTAACATACATGAGTCGTTAAACCCGGCCCACAGAACATTTATGCCCTAACGTTCATATCCCACAAGAAGTTCACCTTGAGGTTTTTGTGGTGTTCGACCGAGAGTATTCTTTGCAATCTGACCTGACTTGCAATGTTTCGTTTCAGGATTGAAACACGTTGAACCACTTTCCATACGTTTCAACAGAAACATTACAAACTGTATCGATATTTGGATTTTTTTTTTGACTCCTTGACCGTACCTAGACGTTTATAGAGACATGCCTCTAAAGTCTCAAAACCTCCCAAATTCTCTCTGGAATTTTTAAATAAACCTCTCACAATTCAACATTGCACACGTCACTCAACCTGATCTTCCAAAACCCCAAGTATGTCGCATGCTTGAAAGTATCAAATCTATTAATTGGAAATTTGTACAATGCACAAATACAACCATATCTAGTTTTCCGAACTAAAACACCCATTTTCCAAAAACCAGAAAGAACAATACCTCACCGGCACAAAATCATGCGCAATTACAACTTGTGTCGGCGGCCAAGAAAATCATACACGAGGCAACATCGCTCCATAACACGAATTGTGGTTGAGCGATGTTCTCTTTTTTTGTTTTGTATGTAAGAAATCTCCCCCTTTCTTCAGATGCACGACCCTGATAGTCCACATTCACAACTATTGCAACGCATGGGATTTTTGTAGCAGACAATGGCACCATGAAGTCTGAGATTCAATAAAAAAAATAAGGTTGTGCAATGGCTTAGAAGTCTGAGATGTAGTTCTTTGATAAGTATGCATGCGTCCATAAGATGGAGATCCAAATCGAGATTCACCTCATGCATAAGGAGGTGTTCGAGGTCATCATGGGAAAAGAAGTATTCGACAAGGCGATAGCGACACATGCGAAGAAGCAGGCCTTTTTCAAGAAGTACAACGAGGTGCTTATGCTTTTGGTGTATGCTAGAACTGAGTTGTAGTGGGGGCTACTTAGTGATGAAGCGGATCCTCACTGTTAGAATTGAGGTAGGAGATGATGTCATGTGTTCCATACAATAAACTTAATTCTCTCTCAACATAATGCAATGACATAGGATGGAAGATCAACACGTGTTTGTAGCTGATTGCCCTCTTCACGGCTCTAAATGACAGATGAGACCCTCTCATCACTGGCTTGCAAGGATGGGCGGACAACAAGCTCATTTGTTTCGCGGTCACACAGTGCATCTGTAAACACATGCATTGCCGGAGATACAATGACTCCTTTTCTTCCTCCTTGGCCCGTGTTACCAAAACACATGGTGGAAGACGCAAGGGGAAGGTGGACCTCAGAAAGGGCGGTGAAAAGAAGGGAAAAGGTGTGTGTCATAGCTATGCCAAGAAAGGCCACAGTGCCCGTGATTGCCCCGAGGAGGAAAAAATGGGCAGCTAGGATGCCTAAGGCAAGAAATGGTTCCTCAATGGCACTCAGAACCACTTCCTCAAGAAGGAAAACATGTTATACCTGGATTTGAGTCATAACCTACAGTAGTAAGTCGATGTACATAAGACACAACAGACTCACAAGCGCGCTTTATCAACATTGCCAAAGGAGCAGAACATGATCTAGAGCTCTTGTACCGACGGTTGGAGCATCCGTCACTCACAATCATGAAGGATATGGAGACTTACAAAATGGTACGTGGCCTCATCATTGATGGCGCAGTAGACACGGCACTAGGTATAGCGATACACTAAAAGTGCAAGCCTTGTGATGTGGCCAAGTCGCAAGCGGCTAAAAAAAAACAAGGCTCACACACAAGATCTCCAGGAGGTCATGTTTTGTTACGTTGCACACCATATAAAATGCCTCCCAGAAGAGGCTTGATGTACTTTGTTACCTTCATAAACATCTCTAGCAGTAAGCTTTACGTTCATTTCATGAAGCATAAAGGTGAGGTGCTAGACCGCCTGAATGAGTACATCAATGTGATGGAGTTATAGACTTGTCATAAGGTTACAGTAGTATGCAACAACAATAAAGAAGAGTATGTAGGGTATAGCGAGTGGCTAGATTAGCATGACATCAAGAGAGAAAATGCTCTGACATACTCTCTACGGTCTAATTGCGTGGTAGAGCAGTAGAACCAGACAATGCTCAACACGGTATAGACCATGCTTGTGGATGTGAAAGTTTTGTGAAGAAATTGGGAAGAAGATGTACGTACAGCAAGCTACACAATTAACATTATCCCAAGAGGGGTGCTGAAGGGTAAGGGCGACTGGATGATGCCGCAAGACATTCAAGACAAGAGCGAGCAAAGCGTGTTATACCTCAAGTTGTGCGCCTGGCTCATTCGATGGTACAAGCGGTGTAGCCATACGGGAGGAAGCTAGAACCACAAGCAAAGCCACGTTTATTCCTTGACTACAAGATCGTACATTGAGTGCGTCAGCTCTAGGACCTTCGCATGCAAGATTTTTTTTTGCAGCCTTGATGTTGGCTTTGACAGGCATCAAAGCTTTAGCAGGAGCAATAATGACGTAGGAATCACAAACTTATCCAAGAAGGAGGAGTGGTTTCATCTCCTTGAATAAGAAAAGGAGCCGACAGGCATCCAAGCCGATGATGCAACTTCGGAGCGCAGCTGTGCAACAGAGGCGGTAGCCGATGCGGAGGACTTTGACAACAATGATGCAGCTGGGCTGAAGATCCATAAATTCCAGATACCATAGCGATTTTTAAATTCATAACTCTGGTAAATATGTGTTCTTTTATTTGAACACCTTTTTTCTTTTGAAGTAATTCTGTGTTACTCTTGGTATGAACTCAGGTGTTACTTTGACGAGTGCCCTTTTAACTCCTCCAATGTACTGACATAGGTATCTTCACTGACACCATCCATCAGCCGACTCTACACGGATTCCTGATCATGCAAATACAACTGAAACCATTGAAATCTTTGAGATAGGAAAACACATGTCACTCTTCAAACTGAATGGTCCAATGATCAAATTGGCTTGTGCTTATACTAAAAGATTTGTAACCGAGCGTGCTTTGCATTATTTTACTTTCACACACATTCAATGGACTTGTCCAAAGAGAAAACGATCGATGAAATTCCGAGTATGATTTTACTCAATACATTAACCTATCACCTTAAACTCACATGTTTCATTGTAGAATGATGTAAGTAGTTTGCTCTTTTTTTCAAAAACTAACGGTAGATATTTTGATAGCCAAAAAATTATTAGAACTGAATATAAAGATAAGTGGGATAGTGGACTAGCAGATGAGGTTCAAAGGCTGCCAAGACACATGCTCTCAGTTGGGTACACGTCAAGAATCAGGAGAAAATCCCTCGGATGTGCTACCCGTCCATATAGTTTATTCTTGGAGCGGAAGTGATCCTTGGTGAGCCATCCGTGTGATAACTATCTGTAGTGTCAAGGGTCAGATGGATTTCAGCAAAAAGAGGAGGTGCAGCCAAAACTGTCATGTTGCAATGAAAGGAAATGGAGAGTGGAGACGCGCTTTGACATGTACACTAGCCAATGAATTGGCATGGCACGGTGCATACTGACTACGTCAATGGAGCCGAAGGCCATGCAAGAGGCGCTTGCAATGTCTCGAAGGAGGAGTGTAATGCAGCCATCAACTCAGAATTGGCATCCATTACGGGAATTGATACATGGAAGCTGGTTGACCAGTCAAACAATGCCAAATTCAAGGGTTCATAGTGGATCTCTAAGACCAATATCACAAAGAAAGATGTGGTGCACGAGTATGGGAAGTGGGATGTGGGGAAGGGATATGCACGACATAAAGGTGAGCACTACACATGGATGTTTGCTTGGATCACCAAGTTCACAAGCATCCATAAAACCATGATGGTGGAACCTACGAAGGACAAGGAGATCTACCAAATGGATGTGAATACAACCTTCTCAAACAGAATCATGAATAAAGAGACATATATAGAGGTGTCGAAGGCGGTGGAGGCACTGTAAGGCAAGGTTTGCAAGCTATGGAAGTCCTTGTACGGGCGGAACCAATGGTCCTGGTGTTGGTACGAATGGATGAATAACTTCATGGCAGAACTTGGGTTCAACCGTAGTGAGTTGGATCACAACGTGCAACAAGCAGCTCCATCAGATTTTCGCAATATCCATGAACAATTTGATCCTATGCTCCTTGGACATGCCAAGCCTAAAGCAATTGAAAGAGCAACCGAGTATCATGTTTCAAATGTTGGATATAGAGGAGATAGATTTTTCAAAGTGAGCATCACGCACAATCAAATGGTGTACACGCTTGAGTTGGGACAGGCCAAACACATGGCGGAGGTTCTGGAGTGGTATGGCATGGAGGATTACAAAGCGAATGGCTGTCCAGTCTCCATGACGTATGAAATGAGCGTGGACATGGGGCCACAAACAAAAGAGGAGCAGGTGGACTTGGCAAGAGTGTCCTACCAATCGGTGGTAGGCAGTCTCATGTGTACCATGGTGGTGGCTCGACCAAACCTGGCCTACGCGGTGGGTAAAGTGAGCAGGTATGTGGCTGATCCGGGGCCACTGCACCGAAATTCGTTCAAGCGCAGCCTTTGATACCTGCAAGCAATGCAGAAGACGAGCCTGAGATTTTACGACAATTTGCAGACCAGCCCCTTGCGTTTGGTCTTCTACAAGGATGAAAACTATACCAACGATGTGGACGGAGGATAATTGACCTCGAGATACGCGATCTTTCTCACAAGTGCAACAGTCTTGTACTGCAACAAGAAGCAGGAATGCTTTGCCACCTTCATGATATCATTGTTGAATAGCCGATGTGGTAAAAGAGTTTATGTGGCTCTTCAGGCTGCTCTTGGAATAGGGCCATAGTGGGAGCCTATGGTGGTGCGAGAGCACAACACAGGCTGAATCTTGCTGACCAACAATTTGGGTTAACACAGGAGGATAAACCACATCAACTTGTGTTACCATTGTGCACAAGAAATGATTACAAAGGGATGAATGGTGCTGTTGCATTGTATCACATGGAACATGCTTGTGCATTGCTTTATCAAAGCACAATTTTCAGATCGGCACGCAATAAGCATGGCCGGACTTGGGAAGAGCAACTAGAATGAGCTGGAGGGGCAGTGAAAGATGGGTGAGAGAAAGCAGGAGTAGCAGGCATGCAAGGTGCAAGGGGGAGAAATTCGTCAATTTTCTGTTTGCATGGCTGGATGTATCACTAAGAAATGACATTGATCCACCAGAGGGAGAAAAAAATCCTTACATTTTACTGGAGCTACCTAAAATAGCTCCAAATCAAGATTGAATGGATGTTCACAAAATGTCACAAGTTGCTTAACTGTTGTAACCTGAATTGCTAGAATCCGTCAAATATCAAGGAAGTTATGGATTCCCCAAATTTTTGAGTCTGTGACAACTCATGGAGTTAGCCACAGTTGGCATCCAGTCAAGTTTTTCCACTGGACGTAAGGGACAAGATCATCCGGTGGAAGTATGCAATGGATTAATGCAGAGTATTTTTGCGATTCTTTCCCAGTTCTAGTAGTACAGGTTGTTATTCAATAACTTAGCCAAACCTCTGGCGCAGAGTCCGTACTCTTAATTGCTCAATGACTTGGTCAAAATTCTGATTGGACGCCCAAGGACAGGTTTAAAATCCTGTCCTACCACCAAAATCATCATGAAAGTAACTGATGCATGTCACAACAGTGCAGGGGACCCCTCTGGCATGTGCAACCAGATCTGTGCCTCTGGAGAGACACTTTGTATGTGAGGAAAAGTGCCATGATGAGTGATTAGCATAGGAGGCGTTACTTGTTTATTTGGTAGGTATGACCTGTGCTTTGAAAAGCATAACTTCGCCTAGAATTGTTAAAAATTCGTGCCATTTAATTCATTATAATGTTCGTGAATAGCACTAGAAGTCGGAAAGTCATGTCCACTCTACATTTGAGCAAACATTTCTCCATTCCCTTCACAAATGTCACTCTATAATCCTATTCACATAGCGTGGGGCAATCACAAATCTCATGCTTAGTCTTAGGCCTGCCAAAAGGAAGATTGAACCACACCGAACAATCATTTACATCAGACCCTGCATGTCTGACATATCCAGGGTCTCGTATGCCAATTGAGTAAATCACAAAGTCATCACCACAATAGTGCTAGCAGGGTCACGGTCAGGAATCTGTACTAGCATGAAGAAAGCCAAGACATCACAATTAGCTGTAAGAAAAAATAGCAACTTGAAAGCCATCATTATAATCATGGCAGAGGGGAGTCATAATGAATAGACAGCTCCACTTTGATGGATATTGAAGCCATCACTTGACGTGGCCAACATGCTAAACTTACAGAAAGCTGAGCCACAATTCACGTGACTACTCTAAGCATGGAAAATGGGCCAAAATGGGCAAGATGAACCAGAGAATCTCCAGGGACTCGATAACAGAAAAGGACAAGAGTCCAAAGCAGAGCTCTCGACGCGTCATGAAAACATTCATCGACTGATCGCCTATCAATGTGTGTCATCTTCTTTTCAGATGAGAGCCTGTGACATCAGACAGATTGAGAAGAGACATAAGGACAATGTAAAATCAATATTACAATCAATACCAGTACTCTTGGACGGAGAAGCCTCTCAACATGTCATAAGCAATGACATGGTTTGGAATCTGGAATTTGATCTAGGGATGTAGGAGGAAAAACCCGTCCACAAATTACCTGAAATCTGCCAAGTTTGAGAACCATTCCTACCACAAACTAGAGAGTTACAAGCATTTATGATCAGTCACCCCAAAAAAATACACCGGTTTTATTGTGTACATCACAAGTGTATAGGTAAAGGAAGGTGCTGAGAAACTTCACTAGTTTGTGGATAAAGGTCTTCATAAACCCAAGAGAAAATTATTAACGATATGACAAGTGAATCAGGTAAGAGGAAATTTCAAGGAACTGAGACTCAACAAACAAAAAACAAAAAACAAAAACATCCAGGAGAATTCTCACGCAGCAATCTGAAAACATAGAAAATGTGGCATAGTTTTGACACTTTGAAGATAACGGCTACTTTTGTTATCATTCAAAGAATACCTGAACAGTCCTAAATGTTTGAATGTGGTACCGAAAGTTCCATATCCGTTCACAGATGTAACGACACCATGAACGATCGGTCGCACGCTGGCTTCCTTGTTCGCGAGCGAGCGATTTGAGAGCTGTAAATATTGGATATCAATATTCATAAAATGGGGAGCTGTTATGTAAACACAAATAGCTGCTTCTTTGGTAACCGAGAGAACATGTTTCTATCGCCACCCTCAGGAATGGATGATCTCCATCCACATCGATGCATCCGCATCGACCATCCATGCGGATGCATCCATGTGCACGGAGATCTCTACAACATAAAAGAATGGGTCAGTAGAACTTAATCCACTATGATTAAGAAATAGTACTTCTCAAAAGATGGACTTTTTTTTTTTTTTTTTGGATACCGGTGATTGCATTCGATGGATGCTTTCAAATGATTTCATACATTTTTCTCTCTCGACATACAATAACCAGAGCACAAAGTTTCATAGAAAAAGCTTCAAGGGCGAAGCCCGATTGGCCTTTTTTTTAAAAAGTTTTGTGTTCAATGATGAACGTGACGGTAGCATCTCAATACAGTTGCTTGGTCGTGTTTGCATGACTGCACTATTGAGGGTTCGGATGTTTCAGACGGTATTCACCAGTGAACAGGTTTCTCACATATTTCATACTTTGTTATGTTTTTTCGACCAATACATACACCCAATATATTCTCGGTATGAGGGGGGGGGGAGGGGGAGTGTGGGGGGGAGGGAATGACATCGGAGATGAACTCCCCTCCCCCCTCCCCCCAGAAATGGAAGATTGTATGAGGTGAATGTATCAGATACTGATTGCGGGAGCTGTTCACGGAAGTTCACAAATGTATTTGATTGAGAGAAATTTCTAGGAAACTGATCCATCGTTCATTTTTGTACATGTTTAATGGTCCAAACGATACACGTCTCAATACAGTGTCCATATACATTCTGTATTATGAAGGGGGAGGGGGGGGGTGTTGGGAGGGGCTCGTATGCCTTAAGACTTTGAACACCAGTACCATAGCCGGGATTGCGTCGAGCATATCGTGTCAATCCAAAAAGGTGTCGGCCATCAATAAATTCACATCGATGCATAAAAAATCATCGCAAATGGATTTCACTTTTCTCACCAGTGTACATTCTTCTCAAGATTCTCATACATCGCAACTTTCACCTTCTAATACATTCGCCCAATACACTTTGGACGTTTTGGAGGGGGGGTGGGGGGAGAGATTAGGTTAAACTGTTTGCAATCTCCCCCCCCTCCCCCACAAAGGGCAAAGTGTATTAGACAAATGAATTGGAGTGTGTATTGGGAGATAGTCCGTTCACATACATTAATGAATTTTTTTCGTCAGAACCGACTAAGAATGCAGCACTTGCAAAGTTTCTCCATACATTTGTGTATGCTTGCACATCAACACTACATACACGATCCAATACACTCACCACACAAATCTCGTCGGTTCGGGTGTGGAGGGGGAGGGGAGGGACGCGCGGGAAGGAGGGGGGTGGGAGTAAAAACCAGGAGATTGGACTTCCTTCAAGTGCTCAGTAGTCCACTTCGAACATCATTGTTGAGAACTATGCTACGACGTCTCGGATGCAAATACAAGACAGGAAGCATATCAATAATTGAACTCTTAAAAGACCTATAATGAACATATGTACTAATTTAGCTTAAATTTAAAAAATTTCTAGCATTTGACTTTTCTTACTGGTCCAATATATGTTAAAGCTTTTTTAAATTGATGCAAGAGTGAACAAACATGTAAGGGAAGACGGCAAATTTTCTTAGAAACTTCACATCAATGTTGTACTAAATACACACATCATACATTGTACAAAAAGCTTATGATTAACCATACCACGTTACAAGATGTAACGACCTGGAGAACATCCTCAATGAGTGACCACAAAATCATCCTTCGGTGAGACTTCCTCAAAATGCACAATCCACAGAAAGACCAGACCATTGGATCAGTCTATGCCAACATGAAATGACAGCTGACAAAACATACCTCTAATTTAGCATCCTACAATGCACCAGTGCTGAGGGGAAGAACAGATGCAGACATAATAGAAGAATTTACGATGATCACAACACAACTACATCATGCTAATCTTGCTCGCGTTGCAAGTAAAAACTATAAGAGGCAGATCATGTGTGGCTTGTTTACGTGGAACATGACGGAAAACTTACAGGAGCTGACATGATAGACTCATTGGCCTCACCAACCTTGAAACTGGAAGATTCTGCAGCCATACAAGAGGATTTTACACATTGATTTGAGATGTTTGAAGTGACAAACTGCCTCGACATCTCCCTTTGCAAAAATCCAAATCTCAAGAAGTGATTGACGGTAAGTGGACCTATTAAATGAGTTGCCACAAGCTGATCAAGCTGAAAGTCTAGCTGAACAAGATGCTGCATCAGGGATGCTTTTGGTCACCCACATCACTCTGTACAACTCCTACAATTTCGTATGAAAGGATGCTGGTGACATGGGGATGTGCATGGATTATTGAGTGTTGAAAAACATCACCATCAAGAACCACTACCCGTATTCATCATCAGAAGAGATTTCTCACAGACTCTAAGTAGCATCAATCATTTTCAAAAGTGGCTTGTAGAATAGTTCTCAGTAGATCTGCATACCGGGTCAGATATCAAAAAGACGGTTTTCTGAACCCGCTACGGGCACTTCGAGTTCACGGTCATGCCGCTCGGTCTCAAAAATATCCCTGTGAGCTTCATGGCAGTAATGGACAGCCGCAGGTTGGGGGAGGATGACGGAAACCTTCAAAAAGCTTGCAAAAGGAGAGAAAAGTGCCATTTGGTCACTTTGCAATTGAACCTTTGGACCACATCATCTGTGGTGGATGTATTACGACAGACCGTTATGGCTTTGATTATAAGATTATGTTCATTAGGTTTTAAGACGTCCACTATTTTTTAAGGTTTTTTAATTGGACACATGTATTTGAGCTGTTGTGTATGTGCCAAGCACCTACCGCGACCGTCGAGCAAGGATCATGATGAAGGCAGGTGCCTGTTTTGACCATGCATGTCAAATCAATGTCGAGGGAGTGATCTGATGTCTCGTTTATGCCACGTTCTAACGGCATTTATATCAACAACCGCTACCCTTGTAGTTTCCAATACTATGCTGAACGATAAGAAGATTCAAGTGAATGCCGAATTGTCAGGGAGCACTACGTGGCTGAATAGGATACAGGATTAGTATCCCAAGGGAGACTGAACACAACCCAGCGAATGTGTGTGTCCATTCAGGTTCGCGTCGGTTAGGTTTGTGATGCAACCTTTTCTTTCTTGGAAAAGTTTTTTGTGACCCATCCCCATCAAAATCTGGCTTCCAAAGTTTGCGCTATTTGTCAGGGTGGTTTGTGATTTGTCGAGCCGTGTTCTCGTTTAATCAAAATTGAGACACGTTTTCCACATAGCACAATTTCAACTATTTGTCTGGACGCCACTATGCACATTTCATTGCTTTGGTAGGCAGACATCACCATGACTTTCGCAGCAACCGCAGCTACAATTGCTCCTACAGCAACTATAGCACCCGTAGTAACCGTAGTTGCGACTACTACTACAGCATCCGAGCTAGCAACAGTAGCCCCCTTTCAACAACGACAGTAGCATTCCCAACAGCCGCAGTAGCAGCTGAACTCCGCAGCTGTAGTCTCGGATGTGACCGTATCTGCATCTATAGCACAAGGAGAAGCAGTGGACTGGCAGCACCAGCCGCAGCCATAGCAATAGCGGCAACAAAGTTAGACAGAAACTTTAGGCAGCCGCAGCCATAGCAATAACTTTACTATTTATACATTGTCTGTCATAGAAGCAACTACAGCAGCTATAGCGTAAAATAGCAGCAGTAGTGCTGGCAGTCCTAGCCACGGTAGCAGAAGCGGCAGCCACAATGGAGTCAAGACACCAATCATGCGGCATTGTCTGTGGCAGGATCCGCAGCAGTTGTAGCAGCAGCGGAAAGAAAAGCCGCAACGTCGAAATCTGCCGTGCCAGACCTGTAGCAGAAACAGTTGTAGCGACATCGGCCAGTCAGGGCTGGTGCACCTTCTTCAACGAAATACCATTCTTGAAGTAGCGTGAAGTCCTTGGCATGCTACCACTTGGTTCATAATACGAGAGGAGAGCTAGACACTGCCCATCATGTCAGCATAGAGGCATGAGCAGCAATCATGCATCCAAATCTGCCCCAGTGTCGTCAGCGCAAACGACTTCCCACCGTCCGGGAAGCATATCCCCAACTTTTTCTCTCGGGAGGGGGGCTCCACTGCCACACGCTTCTCCCAAGTTGGAGGTCACTGCCATTCAGCTCTACTCAGCACTGACACAGGATACTACTATTATTTTGTGTGCGTTGACACATACAACCTTCTTTGTCATAGACGTTGTTGTAGCTGCTGCCGCCACCTTTGTCGCAGCCGCTAGAGCCTCACACCCGCCTGCCACTACCTCTGAACGGTGCACAAGAGAGGTTTACAATGAGACAGCAGTTGTCTTTGGATCCATTACTATAGCTACTGCAGACATCTACCTCAGCTTCAGCTGCATCTGCCATTGTCGAAGCCGCATCCGCAACCCATCTTCCTCTACCTCCTTGTGACCTGCTTCCTTGCATCCTACATGTGCTTTCCTTCTGTCCTTGCTCCTCTTATGGTGGCTTTTCCTGTCTGACTCGGGGTGGGCTATCTTGTAGCTTTTGACCATCTGCCAAAGGCACCCCCATTTTTCCCACGCCCATTGGGTTCGGAGAAACTCCACCGAAATCTGTCCGGCAGGACTCTAGTGTCGTTACCATGCCAAGTGACGACAAATCAGTCATTACGACTCTTCAGCGCTAGCTGGCCCTCGTTTGTAAGGCTCAGCAGGAGGATAAGGACCATCTCAAGTTGGCAAAGGAAAATTGTGCTGCCTATGCTGATGAGTTTTTCGTTATGGTGTTGCGTCGTCGTCCTGCTACATCTGCTGTCCCACTTGTCGTGCCAATGTTGCCCCCAATGCTGGCATATCTTCCACACCTTCTGAATCTAGCACCTCACACACTAGCACACCCACTGTAGCTGCCCCCCTTCCTGCACCGTGCCAGTACGATTTCTTCTCCCAACCGCCAGCACTCACTTTTGGGCTTGCCTTCTCTTCCTGGGAGGTGTGCTTTAGTGCCTTGGCTCAAGGGGAGCATTGTGGGGATACTACTCTCCAACTTTTCATCTCCTCACACCCCTTGCTTCTGATTCCACCCGTGTTTTTCGCGTCCTCATTGCTACTGTGCCTGAATCCCTGGACTTTTATGTGTATCCTTGGACATTGAAGGTGCCAGCATAAAATTCCAGGGATTCAGGCACGGCTACTGAGCATGAGACCGCGACCGCAAAGCGTCAGCAGTCTCGTCAGCACGCATAAGAAGTGTGTTGAATTGAACAGTGAGTGCGCTCTGAACGGCTTGACCAATGACAGCGGTATGACGATGCAACGTGGAATATGCGTCAACAGGGTCGGCCAGGCGTTGGACAGCTAGGCTTACTGGGTTTGCGGTCTCAAGCTCTTCCGTGAGCTTAGTGAAGCGGCACTCGGCCAGCTCTCTATAGTCCTTACCATAGTCAATAGCCTCATCCCCGAGCTTTCCGACCTCTTTCATGATATCAAAGTGGATGAGATGTTGCACCTTGTCTTGTAGCATGTTCCACCGAAGTCTCCCCCTTGTGTTGGAGCCCTTTGGGACTTCACCGCCGAGCTTCTTGTTGTCTTGTGGACAAGCCTCCAGAAAAGACGTCTTCACCACTCCGGCGTCCTTGGAGTTGCTTCACTTACCACTCCCACCTCTTTCTCTGCCACATCCTCTACCTCTTCTTTGTCATCCACGTCCTCTACTACCTTCGCGCTTGCCTCCTACGGCTATGGGAAAGGCAAGGATAAGGAGAAGGACAAGGGTAAGGACAAGGAAAAGGACACTACCTCTTCCTCCAATGTTCCAGATTTCGTTGTGTGTTGGAACTGTGGCTCCACCGCATACTTTGTATGTGTGTTCCCCGTCCTCCCAGAAGATCTCCACCTTGTCTGAGTGATGTGCACTCATTGGGCTCGCACCTCCGGCTCCTCCTCCACGGCCTCTTCCTCCACCTCTAGTTCCACCACCCGCTCATCTGCTCCGGTCCCTGCCAAAGCCTACTCCACCACTGGGGTGCCTTTTCCTCCACCGCCTGCCCCCTACCCTTGGGATTGGCCTCCTCCGTACGGTGCGCCTATGCATGCCAGACCCCCTTACCTCTGTCTACACCGTGCTGTTATGATTCCCTCCTTCCTGTGGCACATCTACCCCGGCCCCACAGGCGTCCGTTGATGGTAATCGCAAGCGCCAGCTCCAGTAGTCCCTCCTTTACCTCCCTGATCGCCTGCACAATCAGGGAGGTGAGGGTGTTGCACCGTTGGCCAGAGATCTTGTTTTTCAAACTGATAGTGTCCTTCGTGGAGATCCCCCGGTCACGTCATGGGCTCCTTGTGTGGATCTCTTTTGTGGATTGAACAGTGACAATCTGTCTTTCTTCCTCGTTGTCTCTCTACCTGTGCTCCTTATTTTTCATCTGTATCATGTGTGGGTACTGTCGCGACCTCTGGTATCCCAACCTTTTGTCCATGTCTCCACTGGCTTTTGGGTCCTCCACTACGGGGTAACCCATCACATGATGTCTTTCCAATCTTCGTTTGTTTTATTGGATCCCATCGGGACTATTTGCATCGCTTATACTAAATCTGCTTAGTTGCAGACCTAGTATTAGAGTTGTGCACTTCGATGGTCCCAGTGGTGTCCTATACTTGCCTGATGTTTTCTACGTGCCTTTCATGGAGCTTGACCTGCCGTCGGTGCCATCTCTAGGTGAGCAAGGTATGGAATTTACTACTGGCTGTGGTGTTGGCACCACTTTTCTTTGTCCCTTTAGTCGTGCCGTCTTACGTGGCATCAAGTGTGATTAACTCTACCATGTGTCTTTGCATGCCTCCTCCGCCTCTGCCTTTGGCATCGCTCTCGCCCATGTTTCCCCTTCCCTTTCGCCGGATATTGTCCATCTCTTGCATCATCACCTTGGTCATTTCCACACTGATGCCATTCACAGCATGCTCTGCCTCCAGCCTGTTGTTAGTCTCTCACACTGTACCTTCCCCTCCCCTTGCCCTGCTGGTCGTCTAGATTTTGTGCAAGGAAATGTGTATCACTTGCGTTTCTCTCCCTATGAGTCTCAGTCAGATCATCCTCTTGACCGTGTCCATGTGGACGTCATGGGCCCTTTGTCCCATGGCCTCCTAGACGATGTTGGTCGCTAAGACTTGTGTCTCACATACAACTTCTCTTGCTTCTGTTGGATATTCGCTCTTCTTCAGAAGAGTGACATTTGTTCAGTCAATGAGTCCTAGCTTTCTCAGGCCGAGCATGCCTGTCAACGGTCCTTGCGTGTCTTTTGTAATGACCGTGGCAGTGAGTCCCTTGGCCCCACTACCCATCTTCTCGAGTCTTGCATCATGTGTCTCAAGACTTCTGCTCCCTACACACCACATTAGGACGATGTCTCCAAGCGTTGTAATCGCATGCTTGCTGATGGTGTTCGCACCCTTCTCTCTGAGTCTGGTCTGCCGCCACTCTTTGCCTTCGAGGCCATGAGCTATATGACCTGGGTGTGGAATTGCGTCCCACACGGTCCTCTTCCTTGCACAGTCACGCCTTTTGAGCGCTGGCATGGCCATCGAGCTGACCTTTGTTTGGCCTGGGTTTAGGGTAGCATTGATTCAGTCTAGCTCCCTGAAGACCTACGTGACGGGAAGATTTCTCCTCGCGGCCGTCTGTGCTCCTTTCTTGGAGTGTCCACAGAGTCTAAAGCCAGGCGCTTTTGGGATCATGTACGTCTCCTTGTCATCGATTCTCTTGATGCACTGTTCTTTGAGTCTGTCTTTCTTCACGATCTTAGTCATACTTCCCCGGCCTCCTTTTTTCTTGCCCTCACTTGGTAGAGAGGGGTGTCATTCCTGTCATCCCAGCAGTCCATTCTGTTGTTGTTTCGCAGCTCTCACCCTCGTTGCAATCCCTCTCATAAGGTCATGTGCCCTATTTTCCCACATCGTCCAGCAGCTCCTCCGCCACGTCGTCCATCCCTGCCAAGGATCATGTTTCGTCTCCATCAGTCCCTTCCTCCGTAGCTCAGTCCAGCCCTGTCACTCCCATTGTGGCCGATCCACCTGTCTCTTCTCATGTTCATGTGGTTGATCTACCTCAGACAACCACCTTGGGTCCTGCTCCTGTCTCCCCTTTTGTCCAAGGGGGATGCCTTCGTGCACTCCCTCACCACTCTAGCGCCTCTACGGCATCTGCACGCCCTCCTCTACCTCACACTGAGCAGCCCCCCGTCCTCCCCACCGGCATGGACATGCTATCCTTGGCCACTGGGGTTTTTTTATCTCAGTTCCGTCCTTGGCTATGCTCTGCTAGCCTTGGAACATGCACGAGCTTTGGACATGGCTGTCTTGGGTAGCATCGCCAAGTGCCACACCACGTCAGCCACCATGACCTTGCCGCCAACCACGGTGCATCAAGCGCGCGCAGCCTCTGATGTTCAGAAGTGGGAGGCTGCCATGCATGATGCATTGAACGCCCTCGATGACCATGTTGTTTACTAGTTGGTCAATCTACCACCGCGATGTAAGGCCATTGATGCCCATTGGGTCTTTCGGCGTAAGTACAAGCCTAACAGTACACTCGACAAGTACAAGACAAGAATCAGGGCAAAGGGGTTTACCCAGGTCCCAGGAATTGATTTTGATGAGATATTTGCACTGGTCAGGCGATACACTACAGCCATAGCACTGTTGATTCTTGTGGCCCACCATGACTGGGAGCTGGAATAGATGGACGTGAACAACGTGTTCCTACATGGCAGCTTTGTGATGATATCTACATGGTCCAGCCTCCCGGATTCTCTGATGGCATGGGCTGAGTCTGGCAACTACAAAAGGCCCTCTATGGCCTAGAATAGTCACCTCGACGCTGGAACCAAGAGATCACGTCCACCCTCAAGAAAGGAGGGTACCAACGTAGTATGGTCGATCCGTCACTCATTTTCACCCATCCTTCTGTTCCATTTGTGACTATCCTTGTCTATGTGAACAACTTGCTAATAGCATCACCTTGCCAGGATGTTGTTAAGTCAGTGAAGACGCTCATGTATTCCACGTATAAGATAAAAGACCTAGGGCTGGCTCGTGCCTTCTTGGGCATAGAGCCTGAATGCAGTTGCTGTCGTCGCACCCTCCTTGTCAACCAGGCTATGTATGTCCGCAGCCTAGGTGTGCACTATGTCTCCCTGCTAGAGTCCACACCCACAGATTCAACGCCGATGACCCCAAATGGGTAGAGGCTACTGAAGACACTGGATGTGTTTAAGATGGGGGAGACGGTCAATGTGACAGACTAGCTTCGTGTCATCCAGCTCATGTACCTTGCGACGACGACTAGGGCAGATGTTGCCTTCTCTGTGAACTTTCTAGCACCGTTCCCCCAGTGTCCTAGGACATGACATATGGAGGTCGTCTTGCATTTCTTCAAGTGCGCCGGCTCCACTGCCAAGACTGGTCTTTGTTATTGGGTACAACCGATTGTGGTGGTCGATGGATACACTGGCAGCAACTGAGCCCATGACACCGATGCTTGCAGCCCTATAGGCTACATCTTCCTTGTTGGTTGGACCTCCATGTCATGGAACAGTGGCAAGCAGAATTGTGTCATACGCAGTTCGAGTGAGGCGGAGTATGTTGCTCTTGGCAGAGGTACATATGAGAGTGTTTGGTTGTACCGCATGTTGCAACAGCTACATGTCCCCATCCATTGCATCATGCTTCGTTGTGACAATACCAATGCCATAGCTGAACATGATGGTATGCATCACACACGCACACAGCACATCAATGTGGATCATCACTTTCTACGTGAGAGAGTGGATGCAAGTGATTTCCAGATCGTCGGGGTCGACAATCGATAACGGCGAGCTGAGTTTCTCATGAAGGCACTCAACATTAATGTCTTCAACGAAACAGTGCATGTTGTTGGTCTGTTATGTTCACATGAGGACATTGTATGAGCAGTGAATGCATGTTTATGTACAGTCATTTGTCACATCATGCGACACTCGCATGTGTCTGTGAGTGTGTGATTGTGCGCATCGGTTGTGGGTGATGGGGGAGTTTCAGTTTATGTACCACAAAAACGTTGTGAAGTCTGGCCTTGCTACACACTCACCACACTGATGTAGGTGATTGATGCTGGAGGAGCACTGCCACTGTCTCCACCGTCTGCTTAACGACGCCACGAGGGAGGAGATCTAGAGCCACTCAACGGATTTTCATCATTCAACAGGCATTCAATAGTTTGGTCTCACTACTGTGAATACTACGTTTCATATTGATCTTGTTTGGGGATTTGTATTCGTGTTGCTCCCTCAAAACTGCATGCTACGCTTTCTTAGGCAACAACTCACTCATAGGAATATTCCAAAAAACAAGGCCAATGGTTTGGCTCCATGCATGACGTGGATAGTGAGCGAAGGTGATCTCGGTATCTGCCCGCTCGCTATCACGTTGCTCGCGACTGTCACCTCAGTGAATTCTTACTCACACAACTTGACTCTTGCATGCGCATTGGTGTAGAATTTCCGTCCATGGTCCTATCTTGGCACTCCATCCACGCTTTCCCTCGCAATCTCCCCCAAACATCAGGGTACCTCATCCACACGATGCCTCATGCAATTGGAAAAAAGAGAACCAATTCGATATGAACCGGACCTAGTGAGGATGTGCGGGACGCCAGTCTTCATTGTTCTTCCCTCCATTATGCACACTGTGCGACAGCTGTGCGCGTTAAACAAAATGTGCACGGCCAATCGCACGGTGCATTGCACGCCAGAAGAATGGGAGCAAGTTCAACAAGGCCATCCCCGTCTATTGTTTTTAAATTCAAGTTCAATCATAGAAAGCGAAGTAATCTCTATGAAGTTTATTAAAGAAGAAAGAAAAACATAGAGCTGTTAGATCATACGATCCTACAAAGTACAACTAAGCGTGTTTAAAATGAGACAAATGTTTGTAAAATTGATATCTACAATACTTATGTACGATTCTTATTCTAGAATGCTTTCATAGAGAAATGTTACATTCTATTGCGAATGATATGTTTAGTGATTAGAAAATGTATCTTGAGGCCAACAAACGGCCGTCCGATAGGATAATCTAACATCTCACGTAACAATGATGAAAATAGATTACGCTTTCTCTATCTGGTGCAATACAAAACAGGGGGTCATATGAATAATACCAGATCAAGGAAAAATATTGTGCCTATAAACAAACCCCCAGGTAACTGATAATAGGACAATCGGCTACAACAACAGTGCATCACATCTTGTAATATCTACAGTAGCCAATTTTCCAGAAACATGTGTATTACACCGGGATTCTGTTCATGATTTGTCAAAACTGGGCACCGCAGTCACAGCTAGTTAGTATTCACGTTTTGTGGACAAGGTAGTAAGTTGATAAAACGAGAGAGTAATCCATATGTTCCATGAGGAAATTGTTGTGTACCAGATGTACATGAGTCCCTAATCTTTTCGAATGGGAATTTTTTTTATTACACAAACAGTCCACCACGTCGCAGGACCTCGATATCCACTCCGATGGTCAAGGTCAAGCCGGCCAACTGCCCTCGCCTCCAGTGAATCTTTTCGAACCTTCTAACAACTTCAACCACTCTCGTAAAATTACGACAGAATTTTCATGACATTCCGGTTGAATTCTCGATACACCAAGACAAATCTAGATTTATAAAGATGCATCTTGCATCTTCACCGTCAATTCTCAAAACCCCCCGAAAGAGGACAGTAGAGGTGGAAGCAGTAGAGGAAGTCGCGGTAGCCGAAAAGCGACAACCTATGCAGCCGATACTGCTCAACATGGCCAAGCACTGAATATGACGGGGAGCTCGTGTGTGGCTCATACATCTCGAGCGAATGGAAGAAGCAGAAGTTGCAGCACCTGACTCGTGATCCTCATCGGCCTCATCAACCTCATCGGCATCGACAAAGTCCGCAATGGTACCCAAAGAGTTCGCATCACTCATCCAAGAGTTTGTGAACGTCTCCCCTGAGGAACTCCTGAGAGCTCGACCACCTCAACGAGACATTGACCACCGCATCAAACTGAATCCAGGCAGCCGACCCACTGTTTGAGGAGCCTATTGCATGAGTGATCACGAAGTTACTAAGTTGAAGAAGCAGCTCGACGAGATGCTCGGTCAAAGGGTTCAACCGCCCATCCAGGTCACCATACATTGCACTAGTACTATTCGTAAAAAATAAAACTGGTGATATACGGATGTGCATGGGCTATCGGGAGTTGAATGATGCTACCATCAAGAACTGTTACCATCTTCCCCGAGCCGAAGAACTTTTTGACCAACTCCGAGGGGCTCAAATTTCTCCAAAAATGACTTACACAGCAGTTACCACCAGATTAGCGTGGCAGACGCCGACATTGAGAAGACGGCGCTCCGAACTTGCTATGGACGTTTCGAGTTCATGGTAATGTCCTTTGGACTTACGAATACCCCAGCAACGTTCATGATGGCAATGAACAATATTTTCCACCAGTAATTCGACGATTTTGTTGTGGTGTACCTCGACAACATTCTGGTGTACAGTCGCATCCAGGAGGAGCACGATAGACATCTTTGAAAAGTTCTTGAAGCTTTACAAAGACAGAAAATTTTCTGAAAACCCATGAAGTGTGACTTCGGTCACTATTCGATCGAGTTTTTGGGTCACGCCATCAACGGCGGACGGATCACCATGGATCCAAAAACAGTGGCGGCAGTCGCTGATTGGCCACAGCCAACCAATGTCTGAGACGTTCAAGTTTTTCTTGACTTCTCCAATTACTATCCGTGTTTTGTACGGGATTACGCCGGAGTATCAGCGCCTCTTTCCAACCTCACTCGAAACGAAAATGAGTAGCGGTGGGGAGACAGGGAAGAAGAATCGTTCACTACTTTGCGGAACGCTCTGACCTCGGCGCGAGTTCTACAATTAGTCCATCCAATGATCGACTACGTAATGGCTATAGACACTTTAGACCGAGCTATCGGTGTATTCTTCCTACAAGACCACGGCAAAGGCAAGCAACCGATCACATACATGTCTCAAAAACTGCGAGGACCGGAACTCAACTACACCATACACAAGAAAGAAATGCTGGGGATCGTACATGCATTGAAGACATGGTAGTGTTATGTGTACTGTCGCCGATGCATCGTACGTACCAACCACCATGCCCTTAAAAAAATGTAAGATGCAGCCAAACCTCAGTCGAAATCAAACCCGATGGATGGAATTCCTTGAATCCGGATTCGACTACGATATTGAGTACCAACCAGGCAAAATCAACCCGACGGACGCACTCATCCACCGACCAGATTTAATGGCAAAGGTGGAAACACTACAACTATAGCAAGATCCGTACCTCAAGCGATTGTTCACACAAGGCTATAACCAGCACAACGGATATGACAAGGCAAAACTCTGGTACAACCCACCCTACAGGTGACGGCAGTTTACTCGCCAGGTGGTTGTTCACTCAAACGACAAACTTCGTCGTATGCTGCTCGAAGAATGCCATGACACAGGTTCAGGTGGAAACTTCAGTGAGGACAAGATGTTGAAGTAAGTGGCAAAGAACTATTGGTGGGACAACATGCAAACCGACGTGGCCAACGTATGCAAATCCTACGACACATGTCAGAGACAAAAATCCCGTCATACATGGCCACCCGGAATTTTTTAACCGCTCCCTATTCCAACGAAACCGTAGACTCATATCTCCATGGACATCGTCACAAGATTACCAGTCACATCCCAGGGTTATGACGGAATCCTCGTGGTCGTCGACATGTTTTCCAAAATGTCCCATTTCATCCCGACGACAACCACCATCACCGCCGAAGGAACAGCACGACAATTTTTAAACAACATCGTATGGCTACACGGCGTGCCCAGACCCATCAAAAGTGACAGAGACGATTGATTCACCAGCCGTTTTTGGCACGAACTATTGACTTGCTACGACAGCAAAAGTAAACTTTCAACGGTATTTCGCCCTCAAACCGACAGCCAAATCGAGGGCACCAATCGGATGCTCAAACAACTACTCTGAACACAATGCTAACCCCATGGGACGGATTGGGCACAAAAACTCCCGGCCACCGAAATCGCATATAATTCAGCAGTTTCCACTGTAATGGGTATGACTTCGTTCGAAGTGGTGGATGGCAATCTTCGCGCCACACCAGCCAGACTGCATAGTCAAAGCAACATTCCCGCGGTCGACGTCCAACACTGAGACTTCTCCGCCATCTGGGAAGAAACACGGTAGACACTCGCGAAGACACAAGGAGCGATGAAACGAGTAGCTGACCGACATCGCAATGAAGATGTTTTCATCGCTGGTGGCAGATTATTTCTCAGCTCGGCAAACATCAAACTCCATGGAGTTGACTGTTCGAACCTCAAACCTTGATGTTCGGGACGGTTTGAGATCGAGCGCATGCAAACCCCCGTGGTTGAGCGACTCAAACTCCCCGACAATATGCAAGTTCATCCGTTGTTCCATATCGGCAGACTCAAACACTAACGAGACCCCGGAGAGAACTTTCCCAACAGGGATGTCCCTCCCCCTCCTCTTGTTCAAGTGGACAAGGACACAAAATGCGTCATCGAGGAAATCCTCGGACATGGACGACAAGGCAAGACAATAGAAATTCTTGTCAAGTGGCACGACTACGATGCCTCACAGAACATGTGGGAAGCCTACGACAACCTCCGAGACGTCAATCACTTCATCGATGGCTATTACTGCCGTGACCGGGCCACATCTGTATGCACACGCCGGAACGTCTCGGCTAAAATTGGGAAAATTGTTACGTACCAGACGTACACGCGTCCCTAATCTTTCTAAATGGGAATTTCTGTTGTTACACAAACAGCCCACTGCGTCGTAGGACCTCAATATTCACTCCAATAATCGAGAGCAAACCGACAAACTGCCCTCGCCTCTAGTGAATCTTCCTGAACCTTCCACAACTTCAACCACTCTTGCAAAATTACAACAGAAGTGTCATGACCTTTTGATCGACTTCTCAACGCACTGAAACGAATATGGATTTATAAAGATGCCTCCGGCATCTTCACTGTCGGTTCTCGAAGACCCCTGATTTCTCCATGGACCTTCTGGAATTTAACCACTCACGATGTGACTTTACACACGTCGCTCGACAATTGACCCAACGGCCCCGACAATGCCTCATTCGTAACACGACACTTGTATACATATGTTCCATCATTTTGACACTTATCATCAAAGTACACTTACAGCTTATTATTATTATAAATTGCTCAAGTGTCCAAATTTCTAAATCTTGTTCTGCCTCACAACTTCTACATGTTCACCATCTACGCTCCGTTCAGCATAACAAAAAGCGGGTTTTTGTGCACGACCACGTTCAAAACTTGGGTGAATGGGAATTATTCCATATTCAATAAACACATCCATCCTCTCATAAATAAAAAAAGAGGTAATATGTCGCCACGTAGAAAGAGACTTGATCATGTATCCCACGGGGTATATAGAGCAATGGCATTATGATGCGAGTGTTGGTATGGGGGCTTTGGCTTGACACCCTTCAGAGGACAGCGTGGTTAGTTTGTGCCAGGCACAATGCTCTGGTTGAGGTTACGCTGGTTGAGACCCGCACACCTAGTGACTTGTACCGGTGTGACGTGGAGACCCATTGCCTGCATGTGTTATGTATGCTCCATGCATGCGAGCATGTGTGGACGAGACCCGGACCCCGGAGACATGTTCCAGTGTCATGAGGAGACATTGTTGCTTTGTACCTCTTATGTGATGTTTGGCACATGGGTGTGTGATTTATGTCTTGCACGGTCAAGACCCGGGCACTTGGTGAGTTACACCACTGTGATGAGGAGACCTTGTATTGTGGTTGGTGTTTATTGCAGACCGTAAGTGTAGCCCCTCACTCGTCATTGTGGTGACAGCTGTGTCAGCCAAGGGGATTGTTGGTTTGTGTGGCTTCCACCCGTCACGAGCGAGGACTGTGGTGATTATCTATGTACCCCGTACTGGTGGTATGGAGCAGCACTACTAGAGAACGCGACGACATGATCACTGATGCGGACCCGGCTGGCGCCAGAGTACCAACAGGTGGTGGCTGCACCCACCAGTAGCAGCCATATAAACCAATAGTGAGGCAAGTGCAGACTCAAAATTTGAAGGCCGGGCTAATGGTGACACAAATGTAAAACACGGGGCGGATGGTGATGTATTTTTTTAATGTCTGGGTATATGGTAGACGTGAGTGAGGAAAGCGGGGTACCTCGACAAGTCGCCTTAGACTGACCAAGGACTCCTACGGTCGACCATACAGTTTTTGCGATCAGTGGCCCATGTGGTGGAATCCAAACGAAGCAAGACTATCTGAAAAGGGGTGAAAATGCCGATCCCTCTGTGTTTTGTCACCCGTGACCCTCATATACCCTTCATAGGAGAAACAAGCCCCATCTGCCCTTCAATCTGAACGATAAGCCCCATCCGCCCCTGCGTCGGAATGATAAGCCTCATTTGCCACCACACCAAAACGTTAAGCCTCATCTGCCCCTGCCCCAGAATAATAAGCCTCATCCGCCCGTGGCTCATAACAATAAGCCCCATATACCCCTCAATTCTATGGCGCCGAGGGGTACATGGGGCTTATTGTTTTGAGGCAGGGAAGGATGAGTATTATTGTTCTGGGGTAGAGGCGGATGAGGCTTATTGTTCCGAGACAGGGGCAAATGAGGTTTATCGTTGCGATGTTGGGGTCGATGGGGCTTATCGTTTTGACGGATGGCCGGATGGGGCTTATTGTCCGAAATTAGGGGTATATGGGATTTGGATAATATTATGAGGGATGCCTCTTTCGACCCTACCTTTGACGCGGAGTCACGCCCGCGTTTTCTCGCTTCTCCCGGATTCCGTATCTAGCCCTCATCAAGCGGAAACTCCGAGAATCGAAGCGCCATACTGTCGAATGCCTCTTTCAAACAGTTTATGTCCATGGTGGCAGCCACCAGTCGCACAACATCGAGGCAAATAGTGAGACTAACGCGAGATGCACAGGCGCGATGTCTGTACATTCGCTCAACAAACGTCGGATTTTCTCGAGTTACAATCGATCCTCAGAAGTAGCGGACCAATGAATCGTCGACAGCACACGAGATCGGCTCGGATGCAATTCACCGACAAAAAAAGAAAGGCCTTTGCCGTGTTCCGCAACTCTTTTTTTTTTTGTATTTTGTATCTACCGCCAGTGACGTGGCTGGTATGGGTCTGACAGAATTTTGGTTCGGCACACTACAAATGTATCATGCGTGAATTCAGGATGTATTCTGTTGTGGAGGGTGTCCCGCCGACCTCCTCCACGACGACTTCGTCGCTACAAATGTCAGGATCGGTAGCCAAACGAGAATTGTATCGATACATTTATCGACCAGCGGGCGTCGCGGAGAGTCGCATGGCATACCTTCGCGAGGCCCTCCGATAGGTCGACGGCCTTGCGAATTCGCGTCGCCGTCGACTTCCCGTTCCGCTGGCCAAGGGATCCGGGCTCAATTCCCCCTGGCACATTATCGCTTGACAAATGTTTTTGTCAAGTTGTATTGGGCTTCCGGATCCAGCGGGCCCGCTCGGCTTATCGGCGCGTACATACATGTTCTCTGGACAGCGCCAACAACAATAGTTTTCTGTTGTAGGAGAGGTTCGACGCCGCCCACTACAAAAAAAAAGTCGCGGAACACGGCACTTGTCTTCAAAGTTGACGATTTCGAGACATGAGCCAGGAAGGTAAGTGAATCGTTCTACTGTTGAGCCGCTGCCGCCCAGTTGCCACCCGTAACTGCCTGCCACAGCCCCATGATTGTGTGTCTGGACCAACGGCCCTTGACTGCACCTCATCATTGCCTTTCATCCGCGATCAAACAGCAGCAAAACCAGGTGTACGAATCCACTGTTTGGATGCTAGCGCGAGCGAGGAAATTTTAACCGAAATATTCAGTGGCGTTAGTGTCCAGCTTGCAAGGTATTGCGGCTAACTAAGGNATTCACTTCTAAGTAGCGACGTTCGGAAGAAATTGATGTAGGTTTGACAGCTCCCGCTTCCAGAACGCGACAGTTTGCACAAAAAATTCTGATCGACGCGCATGTCGCGTTACTACTAACGAATTAACGGAAGTTCGCCATGCACGCTCCTTGGTTATTCGGAATAACGGCGCCACGCGCAGCAACGTTAAGCCACATTAACGTCGCGACAAGGTATGTCCATGATAATCACAAGTAATTAGCGAAATAACGTTAGTGCCAGAAAGCTGCCTCGATAATTCGATGCCAATCGCTCCCTCGTTAATTCACATTAATGCCGCGGCCAAGTCTGAGCGCGGCCATGTCTGACCGTCATAATTCGACGCAACCCGCCGCCACGTCAATCCATATGAATTCCGCGGCCACACTCTTACAGCGTTACTAGTGCCGAATAAACGCGAGATTCGGCATGCATGTCCCCAAGTTAACTCTGAATAACGACGCCGTACGCGGGCAGGTTCATCGATATTGATGACGCGGCCATGTATGGCCGTGTTAATTACCATATTGTCATGAACACACATTAAGACGTCACTCTGTTCAGGTACATCGCCGTGTTCTTAACGATTAACAAGAAAACGCCGTAATGTGCACGCTTCGCGTTACCAATGACAACCTCGCTCATGCGCCGATTAAGCAAACACTCGAGCAGAAAAACCTC
Organism: Penium margaritaceum; assembly: GCA_023375785.1. Lineage (NCBI taxonomy): Eukaryota > Viridiplantae > Streptophyta > Zygnematophyceae > Desmidiales > Peniaceae > Penium > Penium margaritaceum. The sequence goes on along the minus strand of SZWC01005656.1, from coordinate 705 downwards.
AGGATACTTTAGCAGGGCCACATCGATGTGATAGGTAAGAATGCACCCAAAATTAGGCACATGTATCAATATATTCATCTACATGGAATGGACAAAGAGAAAGGAAAAATAGATCTATATGTGTCTATAATTAAAATCATGAAAGATGTAAATCAAATTATGGCTATAGATATCCATATAAAAATGTATAAATATATACTTAAATAAATAAATCAATCATTATTTATATACAGATGTAGAAGCAGATATGCATACACATTCAAATATGTATATGGATGTCGATATAGATAACATTGGTAGTATTGAAAAAAAACAGACACAATACATGTAGATGTAGATGCAGATATAAATAACACATTGATATAGATATGAATCAAGGTATGAATATGGATCTAGATAGGGATGCAGGTATAAATATATAGATGTAGGTAAAGTTTTAAATACACTTACAGATATGGACACATACATAGGTATAGATATAGAGTAATATAAGAAAGCACAAATTAATCGATGTAAGTATACATATACATATACATATGTGTATATATATATATATATATATATATATATATATGATGATATAGATTTGTGTACAGGTTTACATAAAGATATAGATATAGATATAAATTGTCATATAGATATAGATATAGAATTAACAACCAATATGTATATAGTTAAAGATATAGATATTGATATAGATGTGGT
>SZWC01005655.1:110343-129018 GCA_023375785.1 Penium margaritaceum | reverse complement strand
CTTGCTCCAGTTGTCTTGGCCTTGCTCCAGTTGTCTTGGGCTTGCTCCAGTTGTCTTGGGCTTGCTCGAGTTGTCTCGGGCTTGCTTCAGTTGTCTTGGCCTTGCTCCAGTTGTCTTGGCCTTGCTCCAGTTGTCGTGGGCTTGCTCCAGTTTTCTTGGGCTTGCTCCAGTTGTCTTGGACGTGCTCCAGTTGTCTTGGGCTTGCTCAAGTTGTCTTAGCCCAGCTCCAGTTGTCTTGGGCTTGCTCCGATTGTCTTGGGCTTGCTCCCATTGTATTGGCCTTGATCCAGTTGTCTTGGTCTTGCTCCAGTTGTCTTGCAATTTCTCCAGTTGACTTGGGCTTGCTTCAGTTGTCTTTGACTTGCTCCAGTTGTCGTGGTCTTGCTCCAGTTGTCTTGGGCTTGGTCCAGTTGTCTTGGGCTTGCTCCAGTTGTCTTGGGCTTGCTCCAGTTGTCTTGGACTTGCTCCAGTTGTGTTGGCCTTGCTCGAAATGTCTTCGTCTTGCTACAGTTGTCAACGCCTTGCTCCAGCTGTCTTGGGATTGCTTCAGTTGTCTTGAAATTGCTCCATTTGTCGTGGCCTTGCTCCAGTTGTCTTGGGCTTGCTCCAGTTGTCTTGGGCTTGCTCGAGTTGTCTTGGGCTTGCTCTAGTTATCTTGGCCTTGCTGTAGTTATCTTGGGCTTGCTCCAGTTGTCTTGGCCTTGCCCCTGTTGTCTCGGGCTTGCTCAAGTTGTCTCGGGCTTGTTCCAGTTGTCTTGGCCTTGCTCCAGATGTTGTGGCCTTGCTCCAGTTGTCTTGGCCTTTATCCAGTTTTCTTGGCCTTACTCCAGTTGTCTTGGTCTTGCTCCAGTTGTCTTGGCCTTGCTCCAGTTGTCTTGGGCTTGCTCCAATTGTCTTGGCCTTGCTCCAGTTGTCTTGGGCTTGCTCAAGTTGTCTTGGCCTTGCTCCAGTTGTCTTGGACTTGCTCCAGTTGTCGTGGTCTTGCTCCAGTTGTCTTGGCCTTGCTCCAGTTGTCTTGGGCTTGCTCCAATTGTCTTGGCCTTGCTCCAGTTGTCTTGGGCTTGCTCAAGTTGTCTTGGCCCTGCTCCAGTTGTCTTGGGCTTGCTCCAGTTGTCTTGGGCTTGCTCCTGTAATCTTGGCCTTTCTATTGTTGTCTTGGGCTTGCTCCAGTTGTATTGGGCTTGCTCCAGTTGTATTGGGCTTGGTTCAGTTGTCTTGGCCTTGCTCTAGCTGTCTTGGCCTTGCTCCACTTGTCTTGGGCTTGCTCTAGTTGTCTTGGGCTTGCGTCAGTTGTCTTGGGCTTGCTCCAGTTATCTTGGAATTGCTCCAGTTGTCTTGGGCTTGGTCAAGTTGTATTGGCCCTGCTCCAGCTGTCTTGGGCTTGCTCTATTTGTCTTGGGCCTGCTCCCGTTGTCTTGGCCTTGCTCCAGTTGTCTCGGGCTTGCTCCAGTTGTCTTGGGCTTGCTCGAGTTGTCTTGGGCTTGCTTAAGTTGTCTTGGCCTTGCTCCAGGTGTCTTGGCCTTGCTCTAGTTGTCTTGGGCTTGCTCCATTTTTCGTGGGCTTGCTCCAGTTGTCTTGGGCTTTCTCCAGTTGTCTTTTACTTGCTCCAGTTGTCTTGGGCTTGCTCACATTGTCTTGGGCCCGCTCCACTTGTCTTGGGCTTGCTCCATTTGTCTTGGGCGTGCTCCCGTTGTGTAGGCCTTGCTCCAGTTGTATTGGGTTTGCTCCAATTGTCTTGGGCTTGCTCCAGTTGTCTTGGGATTACTGGCATTGTCTTGGGCTTCCTCCAGTTGTCTTGGGCTTGCTGTAGTTGTCTTGGGCTTGTTCCAGTTGTCTTGGGCGTGCTCCAGATGTCTTGGGCTTGCTCCAGTTGTCTTGGGCTTGCTTCAGTTGTCTTGGGCTTGCTCCAGTTGTATTGGACTTGCTCTAGTTGTCTTGGGCTTGCTCAAGTTGTCTTGGCCCTGCTCCAGTTGTCTTGGGCTTGCTCTAGTTTTCCTTGGCTTGCTCCCATTGTCTTGGCCTTGCGCCTGTTGTCTTGGTCTTGCTCTAGTTGTCTTGGGATTGCTCCTGTTGTCTTGGGCTTGCTTCTGTTGTCTTGGACTTGCTCCAGTTGTCTTGGCCTTGCTGCAGTTGTCTTGGGCTTGCTCCAGTTGTGTTGGGCTTGCTCCAGTTTTATTGGGCTTGCTCTAGTTGTCTTGGACTTGCTCCAGTTGTCTTGGCCTTGCTTTAGTTGTCTTGGGCTTGCTACAATTATCTACGCCTTGCTCCAGTTGTCTTGAGCTTGCTTCAATTGTCTTGAAATTGCTCCAGTTGTCATGGCCTTGCTCCAGTTGTCTTGGGCTTGCTCCAGTTGTCTTGGGCTTGCTGTCAACCGGCCTGAGGCGACGGAGTAGAAAACAAGGGCAACACAATGGCACTTGCCGTCTGCTCCTAGTATTTCAAATAGGAGGAGATATCACCCTCAAGATGACGGTTCCACACTGAGCAATTCCTAGGAATCACTTCCTTGCAACTGTGCCCCTAGCACCTGGTCACTTTCGCACGAGGAGCGAACTTGTGGGACTTAGACCAACGAATGCTTCTTTAGTATCTGCCTTGATGGGAAACTCTGTGAGGAGTCCCAAAGGTAAGAATTATAAGAAATCACATGCAAGTGACATGTATTTGTAGTCCTACATCCGGCTCTGGAATAGTGCGCGCAGTGGCTCCTTGGAGGGCGACTTCCAGGGGGGACCCTCGGCCACCTCACTAGTCCGCTACATCATGCATCCTATGACCGCCAAGTGGCAACCTCCACTAGAAGAATTATAGAAGCTTCCTCTCATCATTTGGGTCACAAAGAAAATTGCCCCTACCAGGGTTCAAAGCGGTGACCTTACGGCTCTATCTCTAGAGTGCCACCATTGCGCTTAACAGGCTTTTCGCATAGGGCGTTTTCCGGCTAGACTATCAGGACTATACGTATGGGATTTACTCCAAAGGAGGAGTGCATGCCTACATTTGTCCCAAGTACAGCAGTGGTCAAGGGGCATTACAAAACGACAAACTCTCCCTTGCACCTCTATCCACCTGCTCTGATATGTGTTCTCTCCAGTTGTCTTGGTCTTCAGTCTATATCCGCTGCGTTGATCATATCGATCCCTTGAGTATCTGCAGAGTGCAAGTCGCTGTCAAGCGCCTTGGTCATGCAATCTGCAAGAACCTTCTTTGTCTCCACGAACTCCAGGTCCACAATCTCTTTCGCGAGAAGATTGCGCGAGAAGTGGTACCTGATGTCAATGTGCTTCGTGCGTCGGGAGATGACATTATCCTGTGCCATAGCTATGGCACTCTTGTTGTGGATGCGGACCACCGCTGCTTCCATCTTTGGTACTTTCATTTCTACAAGCAAGCTTCGCAGCCACAGTGTCACCTTGCATGCTTCTAACAGAGGGATGTACTCTGCCTCAGCAATCGATAGAGAGACATAGTCTTGCTTCCTGCTTGCCCAAGAGACTGCACCACTGTTCAAGATACACACGAAGCCCGAGGTGGACTTTCTGTCATCGATCCTCCCTCCCCAGTCAGCGTCGGTGTAGTACACGAGGCGCAATGGGTCAGATCCTTCTTGGCCTCCAAACTGGAGTCCCATGTGCCGTGTCTTTTGTAGATAGTGCATGATGCGCTTCACAGCTTGCCAATGCTGTGGCCCTGGAATGGCCACAAACCTGCTGACATGTCCCATAGCATAACAGATATCAGGGCGTGTTCCCACCATGGCATACATGAGACTGTCAACAGCAGACTGGTAGGGTATGTTCTCTATCTCACGTTGCTCTGCTTCAGTACTGAGGCTCATGGAGGAGGAGAGCTTGCACTCTGTAGTCATGGGCGTGCTGATGGAATTACAGTCCTCCACGTTGGAGCGCTTCAAGACCTCCACAATGTACTTGGTCTGGTTCAATTCTATGTTACCTACTGCTCTGTTGCGGTGGATGGCAATCCTGAGGTAGTACTCGAGAGGACCCATGTCCTTCATCTTGAACGTGTTGCTGAGGTTTGTTTTCAGCTTATTCAGCAGCTCGACGGAAAACGAGAAGATGATGACATCATCCACATATGGTGCAACCAGCATCAGACCTTGCTCATCCTCTCGCACGTAAACACCAGTGTTGTTCTGGCAGTGCGCGAAAGCTAGTCCGGCCATGAAGTCGTCCATCTCCTTGTACCACATCACTGGGGCCAGTTTCAACCCGTAAAGCGCTTTGATGAGTTTGCACACCTTGCCCCCTAGAGCCCTGACTCCCTCAGGCTACTCTTTCAACACCGCTTTTTCCAGCTTCCCATAAAGGAAAGCTGTATTGACGTCCATCCGGTGGATCTCCAAGTCTTTCGCAGCAGCAGTGGCCAGCATGGATCTGAGGGAGGCGAAGGTGAAGACTGGCGCAAAGGTCTCCTCATACTCTGAGCGTGCACGTTGGGAATTTCCCTTCGCCACAACTCTCGCCTTGTACTTATCGATTGTGCCATCCTGTTCAGCTTCTTCCAAAGAACCCACTTTGATCCCACCACGTGCACGTTTGGGGGCCTATCCACCAGAACCCATGTCCCATTCTCCTCAATGGACGCAAGCTCGCTGTCCACTGCCTCCTTCCACCTGACCGCATCTGGCCTGGTCATAGCGTCTGCCACTGTCACGGGCTCTCCGTGAGCCAAGCACGACCAGCTGAGTCCGGTCCATGTGCCGCTGTTAGCATTGTACTCCTTTGTGGCTTTCTTTTGACGCGTGCTTTGCCAAACTGTTCCTACAGGTGGGTTGCTGTCATGCTGCTGGTGCTGCTGCTGTTGTTGTTGCTGCTGCTGCTGGTGCTGCTGCGATGATGCTTGCTGCCTTGGTGATCCTTCGTTAGAGGAAGAGCTACTGGCCTTTGAGTCAGACTCTGAAGCCTCGGACGACTTAGAATCAGTGTCGGAGTCCATCGCTGTGTTAGCCTGCACAGCCGCTCTCCTTGCAGAACCACCCCCTTGATTCACTAGTACAACCTTCCAGTTGTCACGTCCCTGATCTTCTGACTCGAGCAGGACGATCCACTCTCCCGATTTGGGGACGTGGACCAGATCCTGCGGCTCTCCCTGTCTAAGCGTCCTCTCATGAAACTCGACGTCTCGGCTTCGGATGAGCTTTCATGTAGTCTGTTCTCACAACCTTTATGCCTTGTGTGCGGTGTCGTAGCCAACAATGATACACTTGCGGGCACGAGCATCCAGCTTCCCACTCCATTTGCCTGCTTGGACCTTTGCCCAGGAAGTGCAGTAAAACACCTTCAAATGTGAGGCATTCGGCTTCTTTTCCGACCACACCTCCCGTGGCGTCTTGAGCTGCTTCTCTTGTTACTTCTTGCCCCGCCTACAAAGTGCAGCTGCAGGGGTAAGGTTCACGAGGTAGCACGCTTTCCCTGCAGATTCCTCCCATAAACGAAGTGGAAGTTTGGCGTCAAAGAGCATGCTTTGCGTCATACCGAGGATGGTCTGGTTCATGCGTTTGGCAACGCCATTGCTCCGCGGGGTGTAGGGCGCAGTGGTCTGGTGGTTGATGCCGTGTTGGTTCAACCAACCCTTGTATGCCTCGTACTGACCACCGTTGTCACTGCGCAGTGTCTTGACCTTCTTCTCGGTCTACTGCTCCACCATGGTGATACAATCTTGCAGCTTCTCCTTGACCTCTCCCTTTCCCTTGAGGAATTACATTCAGACCTTGCGGCTGTGGTCATAGATGAAGGTCAGGAAGTATTTGCTCCCTCCGTTTGAAGGCGTGCGGAATGATCCGCACACGTCGGAGTGGATCAGGTCCAAGTTTGCCGCTGCACGCTAACCATTGCGCTCGAAGCGCTTCCTCTTTGCCTTGCCTTGGAGGCATGGCTCACTCAGCTTCTTACACCCAGCCTCGTCCTTTCCCTTGAAGCCCTCCATCCCCCGAAACACTTGTTGTTGCTGCATCGCCTTTAGCGTGCTGTCAGCCACATGTCCAAAGCGTCTATGCCAGAGCTCAGCATCAGTGTCTTTGGTGGATCTGGCCGCCACATCTGCAGCATGTGGTGTAGTCTTTGGCTTTGGAGCCATCGACTCAACGGCAGTCGCATGTCCCTCATCCGAGCTCTCTGCCGCCTTGGTCTGCAGCACGTAGAGCCCGTCGACTCTTGGGACCTCTGCGACGAGGTCATCCTTGGCGTAGGAGATCTTGATGTCCTTGTTCCTGACGATCACAGCCTCATCCTGTGTGAAGACTGTTGGAAGTCAGAGTCTGACAAGCCACAACTCTCAGAGAATATCCGAGCTCTTAATAACGGTTCAGGTCCAAAACCGAACCACCTTGACCTAACGGCTCTTGGTCAGACTGACCATTGAGTTCGATGTGTTAAGTCATCCCCTAATAAAATGACATCTGTCACCCGCGTCCGGCTAGCGGAGAGAAGCCGTTGCTCATGTATTGTGTTCTATCCTTTAATACCGAGGATGTTCATTTCCTCGAGTTAACCAAAACAGTTCTGCTCATCCTGTTCCCCCTTGGTTCCACGGCGTCACCGCCGTGTCTTCGCTCTGCTCTCTCCTTGTATTACCTGTCTCTGCAAGCCCTTCTCAACTCTTCACTCCGTCACTCTCGTTCCTTTGCTCAGTTATCTTACTCCGCCAACCATCACTCATATCGCCAGCACTCTCTCTCACATCAACTTGTCTACCTCGACTACCTCGTGTCTCAGCCTCTATCAGCTTCCGCGACTTACTCCTCGGACCGCTCTCGCCTACATCACTCTACTGACGTACACTTGCGCGTTCTGACACTTCTGCTTGCTTTACCGCTGCTGTTCTCGTGTCTACGTTCTTCTAACATGGTATCCGAGCATCGGGAAACATCACCTGGTGCCCCGTGACTACATCATCACTCTATCGCTATCTCCCCTCCATCGCTTCACCTAAAAATCTTTTGCCGCCGCTACTGTCGTCTCGCACCTCGCGGGTTTGCCAGCAGCTGACATCAGCAGCTGTGCCTGACAAGTTCTCCGCGCTAAAGAAACGTCTTGTTATCTTAAGGAAGCCTTGCGCCCATTTCCGCGCCCGTGGCCAACAACCGGTGACTTGTCGCACACACCAGTCATAATCAACTCTCGTGCCGCAGTTTTTCGTCAACTACCAAGAAGCTTCCTGCTGTCTGCCATCCACTACCCCTCATCACATCTGCCTCCGCAAGCATCTCCTCCTCTTTCATCCTGCCTTATCAGCCTCATCCGCCACTGCTTCGCCGTCATCCTCACCTCGCCCGCATCCATCACCTCTAGCCGCCTTCTCGCATCGCCTTCTCGCCTCGTCAGCAGCTGCAGCCAAAACGGCCGCCGTCAGGATATCAGACACCACCAGTCTTCCTGCTCCCATTCCGAGCCAACTGGGGAACAAGCCGTCACTCTCCTGACATCAACGGTCTAATGCCTCTGCCCGCTATCTGAATCCCTCTGCCACAACCAACCTCTTCCAGCTAACAGGATATCGGACACCACCAGTCTTCCTGCTCCCATCTCCGAGCCAACTAGGGAACAAGCCGGCACTCTCCTGAATGCAAGAAGAAGTGGTTGTGTCGCTCCACCTCACCGCCCCATCGCATCTCATCGCTTCTCCCTCCGTCCGCAATCGCTCCTTTCCTCTTCCCTCTTCGTCATCATCATCAATCTCTAGTGTTCATTTCTCGCATTGTTCTCATCTGCTACCATCAGTCCTCCTCCTCATCCTCGCTCCCGCCTCCTCAGCTCCATCAGCCGCTCATTCCTGCCTCATCTGTTCACCTCACCTCGTCAACAGCATCCTCCGCGCCGCCTCCACATTAATCATCGTCATCAGCATCATCTCTTTGCGCACGAGGTTCCACCCCTGCGCCCACTCATCAATCAATTATGTCCTCCGCTTCCGCATCGCTTTCAGCTCGGCACAAGGATCCGCCCGGTCGCATCGCCTTTTTGCGACGAACTGCGCCCACGCCAAAACTTCCTTCAGCACACGTGGCTCGCCCCTGCGCCCACTCCGCTATTGTCATCAGCCTCCGTTTTATCAGCAATCATCAGCATCTGTGGACGGCACTTGGACCTGCACGAGCTAGCTGCCCGTTTGCGCAGCAGCATGCATCCACGCCAGTAGCAGATTTCTCGTGGCGCATTGGCATCGGCCTTCCCCTTGCCACACCCTACTCCCCTACTTCAAATCACGCACGTGGTTTTGCCCCTGCGCCCACTCTGTCCTCAATCGCTCTCTGCCATCAACTCGGCACACGGACCCGCCCGGTCACATCGCTCGAGTCGCGACAACCTGCGTCCACGCCGAAACTTTGCCGCGCACGTGGTTTCGCCCCCTGCGCCGACTCCGTTGTCCAGCATTCCTTCACCATCATCCGCTTCCGCTCCGCTCGGAAAAAGCATCCGCCCGGTCGCATCGCCTGTTCCGCGACGAACTGCGTCCACCGCGAAAACATCCATCACGCACGACGCTTCGCCCCTGCGCCCACTCCATCATCAGTCACTTCTTCGCCATTTGTACTATCCTCTGCTTCATTTTCTGCCCGCCACAAGGAGCCGCCCAGTCGCATCGCTCGTTGTGTGACGTCCTGCACATCCGCCACCGTCTTTGCATTTTCCCTTCTACAGCTGCCTTCTTTCTCTCCTTTACCCAGTCCTGCCCTTCTCACTCATCTGAACCTCCCTACAGGGACACATCAGATCAACTGTGGAAGGGCCTCTTCTGAGGTTGACACAAAGTGACAGTGTCATCCCCTCTCTCCCTCCTTCACATGGCTCTCTCCTGGGAGACGTGTGCCATACTCGAAGAAGATGGAAGCAATGTTGTTGATTGGGAAAACCAAGTGCTTACTCTGGCACGAAGAACACCCATCAACCAATACAGCATGGCGCAGCTCCTCACCGGACAATACGAACATCTTCTGTCGCCATATCATCCCATCTCAGACTATGATGACGCCTTCTTCAATGTCTATCGTCTGCTTCGGGAGCTGCTCCATCCCTCCTACCGTCATCACCAACTGAAGGCCAACTCCATCCCTGAACTGTGGCATCGTATCGTGCAGCAAGCCTGGAGAAAACAGTGGGTTGCAACCACGTGCCAGAACAACGACAGCTTTCCAGAAATCACTGGAAGAGTACGCGTTCTGTGTACCACCTCTCGCCCCTTCACAGCACAAGCTTGGGCAAAAGAGGTGTACAAGGCCTTGTACTCCAAACTCCTACACGGCTACGGAATCACTGATGCCCTACTTGGAAATCTGACCTACCTGGGACCAACGGTTTCTGATGAAACCATCCGTCTGTACCAGGAGCAGGTTAACAAGGAAGTCAGGGAGGGACTTAACGAGTCCTTGGACGAAACCTTCATCAGCTGGTAGATGATTTTCCTTCCGACCTTGGGGAAATGTGGAACAACCTTCTGCTACATTGTGGAGTAGAACGTTCACCCATGTGGGAGGACATATACTACCACTAACACAAGAGGTCGCTCTCCTTCAAACCTTGTCAGATTCACGGGGGGTGTTGGAAGTCAGAATCTGACAAGCCAAATCTCTCGGAGAGTATCCGAGCTCTCAATAATGGTTCAGGTCCAAGACCGAACCACCTCGACCTAATGGCTCTCGGTCAGACTGACCATTGAGTTTGATGTGTTAAGTCATCCCCTAATAAAGTGACATCTGTCACCCTCGTCCGGCTAGCGGAGAGAAGCCGTTGCTCATGCATTATGTTCTATCCTTTTAATACCGAGGATATTCATTCCCTCGAGTTAACCAGAATAGGTCTTCTCATCCTGTTCCCCCTTGGTTCCGCAGCTTCGCCGCCTTGTCTTTGCTCTACTCGCTCCTTACATTACCTGTCTTCGCAAGCCCTTCTCAACTCTTCGCTCCGTCACTCTCGTTCCTTCGCTCAGTTCTCTTACTCCCCCAACCATCACTCATCTCGCTAGCACCCTCTCTCACATCAACTTGTCTACCTCAACTACCTCGCGTCTCAGCCTCTATCAGCTTCCGGGACTAACTCCTCGGACTGCTCTCGCCTACATCACTCTGCTGAAGTATACCTACACGTTTTGATGCTTCTGCTTGCTTCTACCGCTGCTATTCTCGTGTCTACATTCTTCTGACAAAGACAAACGTCATGTTGTGGTCCGTGATTTTGTATACCGAAAAGAGGTTTGCTGCAAATGAGGGCATGTAGACCACACTATGCAACTTCAAGTCCTTCTGCGCACCGTTCACGTTGATGGTGATCAACTTGTCTCCCTCGCCCTCTGCATAGACGAGGTCATCGTTCGCACATCAAAATCAACGTTTGGTGTCCCCAATGGACACGAATCCATTCTTCTCCCTCGAGGAGTGCTGGTTGGTACCGGAGCCAAGCCCAAAAGCTCCTGGCTTGAGCGACGCCGCTTCCTTGGTCGTGGACACGCTCTCAGCCATCATGTCGGTAAGTTCTTTCTTACCCTTTTCTCCGCCCTCGTTCTTGCCACCATTGCCTCTGTCTTCCTCCTTGGGAGCTCTACACTCCCGTACCCAGTGCCCAGGCTTGCCACAGTTATGGTACTTCCCAGGACGCTTTGAACTCTTTCCATCGCCTCCATCTCCTCTTTCCCCATTGCCACCACTTCCGCTGCTGCTCTGACCAGAAGAAGAGTTGTTGCTGCTACGACCATCATATCGAGCAGCATAGACTGAGATGTTGGCCTCAGTGCCGCTACGGCGCATGGCCTCATTGCGCACGTACTCGGACACTGCCTTGTACGTTAGCTCCTCCTCCTTCCAACAGCCCAAGACGGTGATCAGAGGATCCCAGCTTTCAGGTAGCGCCATGATGAGAATCATGGCCTGCATGTTGGTGTTGATTTTCCACTTCATCTGGGTCACTTGTTGCAGCAGACCTTTAAACTGCAATAGGAAGTCCGGAATCGACTCTCCCTCGCTCACTCTCATCCGAAGCAACTTTTGAAGGATGAAGAAGTGATTAGCCAGAGCCGTTGACTGGTGCACACGTGCAAGCTTTTCATAAGCCTTCGATGCTTGGGTGATGCCCTGTAGATGGGCATGCTGTGACTCATGCACTGATGTCACAAGGATGGCCAGCGCCAGCTCGTTTTTGGCGCTCCATGCTTCATATCCAGGGTCATCTTTTGGTGGTTCAACATCTTCTCCAAGGAACATCTTCAAGTAGCTGCACACTCTCATGACAATCTCCAACTATCATTTCCATAAGGGAGATTTAATCCCTGTGAACTTTGTCATGCCACCATTGATCTGCTCAAGACTGAGCGTCCTAGGCGACGTCGTCATCCTACTACTCTGCTACTCTGCTTCTCTGCTTTGTTGAGGCTGATGTAGGCTGATGTAGGCTGTTGTCTGCTACCGATTTGGAAGGTGGAGATCCTTTTCTTACCCCCTCAGCCGTTGATCACCTGCAAACAGAGAAGAATTCACTCTAGCAAACCTAGGGTCGTACCTCCACGGGCAGAGTTTATGCTTGTTACGGTCCAAGGGTCGTGCCTCCAAGGGTAGAGCCTGTCCTTGGCCCTCGTTTTCTAAGTGCCAGGAACCGTCGTTGGGGCTAATGGAGCTGATGGAGCACATGGAGCTAATGGAGCTGATGGAGGTGATGCGCGCTAAAAACAGACATGGCGGGTGAGAGTGCGTGGAAGTGTGCCTTACAACTGGCCAGTGTGGGCCCATAACCCTTTGTCAACCGGCCTAAGGTGACGGACTAGAAAAGAAGGCCAACACAATGGCACTTGCTGTCCACTCCTAGTATATTAACTAGGAGGAGATATCACCCTCAGGATCACGGTTCCACACTGAGCAGTTCCCAGGAATCACTTCCTTGTAACTGTGCCCCTAGCACCGGGTCACTTTTTTGCAAGGATCGAACTCCCGGGGCTTAGACCAACAAATGCTTCTTTAGTGTCTGCCTTGTTGGACAACTCTGTGAGGAGTCTCACAGGTATGAATTATAAGAAATCACATGCAAGTGACATGTACTTATATTCCTACAGCCGACTTTGGAATTGTGCGCGCAGTGGCTCCTTGGAGGGCCACTTCCACGGCAACCCTGGGCCACCTAACCAGTCCGCCATGTCATGCGTCCTGTGACCGCCTAGTGGAAACCTCCACTGGAATCATCCTAGAAGCTTCCTCTCATCCTTCAGGTCACAAAGAAAATTTCCCCTACCAGGATTCGAAGCCATGACCTCACGACTCTAACTCTAGAGCGCCACCATTGCGCTTACCAGGCTTGTTGCCCAGGGCGTCTACCGGCTGGACTATCCGGACTAGAAGTAAGGGACTTACTCCAAAGGAGCAGTGCATGCCTACACTTGTCCCAAGTACAGCAGTGGTCAAGGGACACTACAAAATGACACTTACTCCTGTTGTCTTGGGCTTGCTCTTGTTGTCTTAGCCCCGATCCAGTTGCCTTGGGCTTGCTCCAGTTGTCTTCGCCTAGCTCCAGTTATATTGGGCTTGTTCTGTTTTTCTTGCCCTTGCTCCAGTTGTCTTGGCCTTGCTCCGGTTGTCTTGGGCTTGCTCCAGTTCTCTTGGCCTTGCTCCATTTGTCTTGGCCTTGCTCAAATTGTCTTGGGCTTGCTCGAGTTTCTTGGGCTTGTTCCAGTTGTCTTGGCCTCACTCCAGTTGTTTGGGTCTTGCTCCAGTTGTCTTGGCCTTGCTCCAGTTGTCTTGGGCTTGCTCTGGTTTTCTTGCCCTTGCTCCACTTGTCTTGGCCTTACTCCGGTTATATTGGGCTTGCTCCAGTTCCCTCGGCCTTGCTCTAGTTGTCTTGGCCTTGCTCTAATTGTCTTGGACTTGCTGTTGTTGTCTTGGGCTTGCTCTTGTTGTCTCGGCATTGCTCAAGTTGTCTTGGCCTTGCTCCAGTTTTCTTGGCCTTGCTCCAGTTGTCTTGGCCTTGCTCCAATTGTCTTGGCCTTGCTCAAGCTGTCTTGGAATTGCTCCAGTTGTCTTGGGCTTGCTCCACTCGTCTTGGGCTTGCTCCAGTTGTCTTGGGCGTGGTCCAGTTGAAGTGGGCTTGCTCTGGTTGTCTTGGCCTTGCTCCTGTTGTCTTGGTCTGGCCCCAATTGTCTTGGCCTTGCTCCACTTGTCTTGGGCTTGCTCTAGCTGTCTTGGAATTGCTCCACTTCTCCTGGGCTTGCTCAAGTTATCTTGGCATTGCGCGAGTTGTCTTGGCCTTGCTCCGGTTGTCTTGGGCTTGCTTTAGTTATATTGGACTTGCCCCAGTTGTCTTAGGCTTGCTCCAGTTGTCCTGGGCTTGCTCCAGTTGTTTTACGCTTGCTCCAGTTTTCGTGGGCTTGCTCCAGTTGTCTTTGGCTTGCTCCAGTTGTCTTGGGCTTGCTCCACTTAGCTTGCACTTGCTCCAGTTGTCTTGGCCTTGCTTAAGTTGTGTTGGGCTTGCTCCAGCTGGCCTTGCACCACGTTTCTTGGACTTGCTCCAGTTGTCTTTGCATTGCCTGAGTTGTCTTGGCCTTGCTCCAGCTGTCTTGGCATTGCTCCAGCTGTCTTGTGCTTGCTCTAGTTGTCTTGGACCTTTTCCACTTGTCTTGGCCTTGCTCCAGTTGTCTTAGCCTTGCTCTAGTTGTCTTGGGATTGTTCCAGTTCTCTTGGCCTTGCTCCAGTTGTCTTGGGCTTGCTCCAATTTCTTGGCCTTGCTCCAGTTATCTTGGGCTTGCTCGAGTTGTCTTGGGCTTGCTCCAGTTGTCTTGGCCTTACGCCAGTTATCTTGGTCTTGCTCCTGTTGTCCTGGCCTTGCTCTAATTGTCTTGGCCTTGCTCTAGTTATCTTCGGCATGCTCCAGTTGTCCCGGGCTTGCGTTAGTTGTCTTGTCATTGCTCCAGTTGTCGTGGCCTTGCTCCAATTGTCTTGGCCTTGCTCCAGTTTTCTTGACCTTGCTCCCGTTGTCTTGGTCTTGCTCCAGTTGTTTTTGTCGGAATCTATACCAAGAGTCACACGGCTCAACCAGGGTTGCCCTGGTGTAACCCAACTCTCCCTGGTACGGTCACCCCACTGAAAAAGGAAAAGCCAGACGGATCCCGGTTCACTTCCCGCGCCCTGCTGATCGAACGGTTCGGAAAGCTCAACCAATCAGAGTCCTCTGGCCTGACCATCCAGCCGTCCAAACACACCACGTCCAACGCCAACGGACCTCCGACACCACGTATCGTCCAGCAAGAGCAGCCGACAGCAGCCCCACTGCCTGTACTGTTCCCCGTGGCAACATCCGTGGATCGGCAGAAGAAGCACGTTCTCCGCCTAACATGGAAGGACTCCCAAGCACACAAGACAAAGTGGAACCGCACCGCTTCCTCGTACCGCGCAGACATAGCAGCTGCAGCAACAACACAATGGCGGCTCCGGCTTTATGTCTCACACCGTCCACCTTGATGGGTGTAGACACCTGTAATCTAGTTCCTAGACTAGTACTAATAGGAGTAGGACCCATGTACTCTCTTGCCTTGGTTATTCATTCCTCAATCATTGCCTCTTCAATATCCTTCATGGATTTCCTCCGCTCAATTGCGGCTTCTCGCTCCGTTGCCTTCATTACACTAATCATTGACTCCTCTCAGTCATTCATCAGTTCCAAGCTGTTGCCTAATCACTACCTATGCTTCACACTCCTTGGAGCATCCATCCTCCAAGGGACCCGAACCGCAGTACCCGCATTCAACGCGCTTCGGCTGATAGCCTCGCTTCCTCACTATCAGTGACTCTCTTGATTGTTCATGATCAGCGCTTCGTTGCTCACGCTCCTCGCGCTGTTCTCCCCAGTCGGTATACTTCTAGTGCTGCTGTGACGTCATCCTCTATCAGCCTTCCGCTCCTTCCTGGTTTCTTCCTCACCACCTGCTCCTCTGCCTATCCCAGTGGCCTCATTTTCCTGACATGGTATCAGAGCGGAGCAAAAGATTCTGAGCAACATCGTCTTCTCCATCCACCGCTTTCATATCCAGACGCCGGAACCGCCCCGTCAAGCCGCACTGTCGCACTACGCCAGTCGCACCGCCTTCGCCTGTTTCCTCTGTGTTGTGCACGACTGAGGACCTGAGTATGAGCACAGTCTCCAAAGCCCTGCAGTCGACGCTCTCATCGCAGCAGCAGCAGTCGTTTCCTCAACAGCAGCAGCTACTCTTTTTCACAAGCAGCCATCAGCAGCCGCGCCGCGCCATCACAGCTCAAGCCGCATCATCAATCAAAACCATCCACACTGCCGTCGCCGCCTCCCTCTCCGTTCTGCAAGGCTAAGGAACTGTGTATGGGCACAGTCTCCGAAGTGTTGCAGCTTATGATCTATTCACCCTTCCGCAGCAGCAACCGCCATCACAACAGAAGCCGTAGTCACCGGCCATCAACAACGCCAGTCACCTCCGCAATAGCGCCAAGCAGCAGCAACATCTCGCACAACAACATCAGCTCCTCTGGTCCTGCAAACTTCCCTCACCTCTCAGACTCTGCCTCAAACTGCCTTCCGCAGCAGTAATGTCACAGATCAACATCTGCCATCCTTCATCATGAGATTCTCTGAAGACACAGAGGTGGCGCTTGGATGCCTCCTCTTCGGACTCGCAGCCCTCATTGGGTACATCCCTCGCCTCAACAATAGTCTCACTCTCGAACTCATCTGCTCCAGCATCATTGCAGTTCTCCTGGTCGTCGGATTTCTCCTGGTACCCCTGCCCAAACAAGCAACTACCAGGAAGATTCGATCATCTACATTGTCCAGTCAAATCCCTCCTGCATCTGTGACACCAGCTTCCTCCCATGAAACTCCCTCCCCTGCAGCAGTTGCACCTTCTCCTGCAGATCATGCCACCAACATCACGACCCCCGAATGTGCTCCGTCAGACGACCTTCCTCTCTTTCAGGATGATTACCTGGACTATTACTATGATGACTACCTCCAGTCTGACGAACCATTCTCCTCACCTCAAGATGTCTCCTCAACTGAAGTTCCTGACCCTACTGACACTATGGGTATTCTTCTCTTCTCCGACACCCCAATCTTCTCCCATGAAGAACTGAACGAGTTCATGCTTCGCAACTATGGCACCTCCATCACTCAGCTGTTATAGACTTCCTCTGATGTCACGCCTCTGACATCGCACATCAAGCTTCCCCCCAATAACACTGGACCACACTCACTGTGCCTACCTTCTGTCATCAAGACAACAGATCGCTACATACCGCCTCCAAAACGAGCACAGTTGAGCAATGACACCACAACCCTGACATCAGCAACCTCCTCCATCATCTCCAACTTCGAAGTCAACTGTGAGAAGTATGTACCCTCCAAAGCTCTCACTTCACTGGCAGCTGAAAAACTTCCCCCTTCACCAGCACCCACTCTGTCAAGCTCTTCCACCTCCCCAGCAGATCTGACTGCACTACCACCTGCCCCTGCAGTTCCTCCCGGTTTCTCCTAGCCAGCATCCCCTCTTCCAACATCACAGGTGTACACTTTTCACCCAAACACTTGCATTGCTTCTCCTCCCTCAGCAAACTTGTTTCGCAGTTGTCAGACAACTCCTCATCTGCCTGCAAACGCCCTTGAGGATCTGGCAGCTGAAATCTCTGCGATCTCACCAGCACCATCACCCCTCAACCCTTATGACAACCAAATCTGCGTATTTATGGCATGCCTGCTGCCAGAACTAACCTCTCAGTCAACATCACTTGAGTCCTTTCTCCTCCCTCCGGCCCTCCGAAGCACCATGCCTCCACCACAACCCCTCTGGAACCCTATCACCTCTGCCCAACTACTGTCACTGTGTTACCAGCCTCCCTGTGAGCTCACCTCCTACTTGCTCGAACAGTTGTCAAATGCATGGATGCAGGACTCCATCACTCCAGCTGCTTCCCTTCCTTATCTACAGTCTCTCCAAGCTGTGCAATTTGCTGCCACCCAATCTGCTCATCCTCCCTGTGCTGTTGAAAAGCAACAAGGGTCACCTCCTGGCTTCTTTCTTGCAAGCCGTGTACTCTTGAAGGGGGCTGTCGGAATCTATACCAAGAGTCACACGGCTTAACCAGGGTTGCCCTGGTATAACCCAACTCTCCCTGGTACGGTCACCCCACCGAAAAAGGAAAAGCCAGACGGATCCCGGCTCACTTCCTGTGCCCTGCTGGCAGAACGGTTCGGAAAGCTCAACCAACCAGAGTCCTCTGGCCTGACCATCCAGCCGTCCGAACACACCACGTCCAACGCCAACGGACCTCCGACACCACGTATCATCCAGCAAGAGCAGCCGACAGCAACCCTACTGCCTGGACTGTTCCCCGTGGCAACATCCGTGGATCGGCAAAAGAAGCACGTTCTCCGCCTAACATGGAAGGACTCCCAAGCACACAAGACAAAGTGGAACCGCACCGCTTCCTCGTACCGCACAGATACAACAGCTGTAGCAACAGCACAATGGCGGCTCCGGCTTCATGTCTCACACCGTCCACCTTGATGGGTGTAGACACCTGTAATCTAGTTCCTAGACTAGTACTAATAGGAGTAGGACCAATGTACTCTCTTGCCTCAGTTATTCATTCCTCAATCATTGCCTCTTCAATATCCTTCATCGATTGCCTTCGCTCAATTGCTGCTTCCCGCTCCGTTGCCGTCATCACACTAATCATTGACTCCACCCAGTCATTCATCAGTTCCAAGCTGTTGCCTAATCACTACCTGTGCTTCACACTCCTTGGAGCATCCGTCCTCCAAGGGACCCGAACCGCAGTACCCGCATTCAACGCGCTTCGGCTGACAGCCTCGCTTCCTCACTATCAGTGACTCTCTTGATTGTTCATGATCAGCGCTTCGTCGCTCACGCTCCTCGCGCTATTCTCCCCTGTCGGTATACTTCTAGTGCTGCTGTGACGTCATCCTCCATCAGCCTTCCGCTCCTTCCTGGTTGCTTCCTCACCACCTGCTCCTCTGCCTATCCCAGTGGCCTCATTTTCCTGACAGTTTTGGCCTTGCTCCAGTTGTCTTGGGCTTTATGCAATTGTCTTGGGCTTGCTCTAGTTGTCTTGGGCTTGCTCAAGTTGTATTGGCATTACCCCAGTTGTCTTGGGCTTGCTCCAGTTTTCTTTGGCTTGCTCCAGTTGTCTAGGCCTTGCTCCAGTTGTCTTGGGATTGCTCCAGTTTTCTCGGGCTTTCTATCGTTGTCTTTTGCTTCGTTCAGTCGTCTTGGCCTTGCTCCAGTTGTCTTGGCCTTGCTCCAATTGTCTTGGGCTTCCTCCAGTTGTCGTGGCCTTGCTCGAGTTGTCTTGGGCTTTCTTCTGTTGTCTACGCCTTGCTCCAGTTGTCTTGGGCTTGCTCCAGTTGTCTTGGAATTACTCTAGTTGTCATGGCCTATCAATAGTTGTTTTTGGCTTGCTCCAGTTGTCTTGCGCTTGCTCCAGTTGTCTTGGCCTTGCTTCAGTTATCTTGGGCTTGCTCCATTTTTCCTGGCAGTTATCCACTTGTCTTGGGCTTGCTCCAGTTGTTTTTGGCTTGCTCCTGTTGTCTTGGGATTGCTCAACTTGTCTTGGGCTCGCTCCAGTTGTCTTGGCCTAGCTCCAGTTGTCTTTGGCTTGCTCCAGTTGTCTTAGCCTTGCTCCAGTTGTCTTGGCCTTGC
>SZWC01005655.1:53405-110309 GCA_023375785.1 Penium margaritaceum | reverse complement strand
GTTATCCACTTGTCTTGGGCTTGCTCCAGTTGTTTTTGGCTTGCTCCTGTTGTCTTGGGATTGCTCAACTTGTCTTGGGCTCGCTCCAG
This sequence comes from Penium margaritaceum, assembly GCA_023375785.1. NCBI lineage: Eukaryota > Viridiplantae > Streptophyta > Zygnematophyceae > Desmidiales > Peniaceae > Penium > Penium margaritaceum. The sequence continues at coordinate 110,220 of SZWC01005655.1, read as the reverse complement.
TTGTCTTGGCCTAGCTCCAGTTGTCTTTGGCTTGCTCCAGTTGTCTTAGCCTTGCTCCAGTTGTCTTGGCCTTGCACCTGTTGTCTTGGCCTTGCTCCAGTTGTCTTGGCCTTGCTCCAGTTGTCTTGGACTTGCTCCACTTCTCTTGGCCTTGCTCCAGTTGTCTTGGCCTTGCTCTAGTTCTCTTGGGCTTGTTCCAGTTATCTTTGGCTTGCTCCAGTTGTCTTGGCCTTGCTCCAGTTTCCTTGGCCTTGCTCCACTTGTCTTAGACTTGCTCTAGTTGTATTGGCCTTGCTCCAGTTGTCTTCGTCGTGCTCCAGCTGTCTTGTACTTGCTCTAGTTGTCTTGGGCTTGCTCCACTTGTCTTGGGCTTGCTCAAGTTGTCTTGGCCCTGCTCTAGCTGTCCTCGGCTTGCTCCAGTTGTCTTAGCCTTGCTCCAGTTGCCTTGGTCTTGCTTCAGTTGTCTTGGCCTTGCTCCACTTGTCTTGGGTTGCTCAAGTTATCCTGGGCTTGCTTTTGTTGTCTTGGGCTTGCTCCAGTTCTCTTGGGCTTGCTCCAGTTGTCTTGGCCTTGCTTCAGTTATCTTGGGCTTGCTCCATTTTTCCTCGCAGTTATCGACTTGTCTTGGGCTTGCTCCAGTTGTTTGGCATTGCTCGAGTTGTCTTGGCCTTGCTCTGGTTGTCTTGGCCTTGCTCCAGTTGTCTTGTGCTTGCCTCAGTTGTCTCGGGCTTTATCTGGTTGTCTTGGGCTTGCTCCAGTTGTCTTTGTCTTGATCCAGTTGTCTTGGGCATGCTCCAGTTGTGTTGGTCTTGCTCCAGTTGTCTTTGGCCTGCTCCAGTTATCTTGGACTTGCTCCAGTTGTCTTAGGCTTGCTCCAGTTGTCTTGGTCTTGCTCCAGTTGTATTGGGCTTGCTCCAGTTGTCTACGCCTTGCTCCAGTTGTCTTGGGCTTGCTTCCAAAGTCTTGGACTTGCTCCAGTTTTCTTGGCCTTGCTCCAGTTTTCTTGGGCTTGCACCAGTTCTATTGGCCTCTCTCCAGTTGTCTCGGGCTTGCTCCAGTTGTCTTGTCTTGCTGTAGTTGTCTTGGCCTTGCTCGGTTGTCCTGGCCTTGATCCGGTTGTCTTGGCCTTGCTCCAGTTGTCGTGGGCTTGCTGTGGTTCTCTTGGCCTTGCTCCAGTTGTCTTGGTCTTGCTCCAGTTGTCTTAGGCTTTCTCTAGCTGTCTTGGGCTTGCTCCAGATGTCTTGGCCTTGCTCCAGTTGTCTTGGCCTTGCTCCAGTTGTCTTTGGCTTGCTCCAGTTGTCTCGGGCTTGTCATCGTTGTCTTTTGCTTCCTTCAGTTGTCTTGGCCTTGCTCCAGTTGTCTTGGCCTTGCTCAAGTTGTCTTGGGCTTGCTCCAGGTGTCTTGGGCGTGCTCCAGTTGTGTTGGGCTTGCTCCAATTGTCTTGGGCTTCCTCTAGTTGTCGTGGCCTTGCTCGAGTTGTCTTGGGCTTTCTTCAATTGTCTACACCTTGCTCCAGTTGTCTTGGGCTTGCTCCAGTTGTCTTGGAATTGCTCCAGTTGTCATGGCCTAGCAACAGTTGTTTTTGGCTTGCTCTAGCTGTCTTGCGCTTGCTCCTGTTGTCTTGGGATTGCTCAACTTGTCTTGGGCTTGCTCCAGTTGTCTTGGCCTCGCTCCAGTTGTCTTTGGCTTGCTCCAGTTGTCTTGGCCTTGCTCCAGTTGTCTTGGCCTTGCACCTGTTGTCTTGGCCTTGCTCCAGTTGTCTTGGTCTTGCTCCAGTTGTCGTGGACTTGCTCCAATTATCTTGGCCTTGCTCCAGTTGTCTTGGCCTTGCTCTAGTTATCTTGGGCTTGTTCCAGTTATCTTGGGCTTGCTCCAGTTGTCTTGGCCTTGCTCCAATTGCCTTGGCCTTGCTCCATTTGTCTTGGGCTTGCTCCAGTTGTCTTGGGCTTGCTCCAGTTGTCTTCGTCATGCTCCAGTTGTCTTGGACTTGCTCCAGTTGTCTTGGGCTTGCTCCACTTGTCTTGGGATTGCTCCAGTTGTCTTGGCCTTGCTCCAGTTGTCCTGGGCTTGCTCCAGATGTCTTAGCCTTGCTCCAGTTGCCTTGGTCTTGCTCCAGTTGTCTTGGCCTTGCTCCACTTGTCTTGGGCTTGCTCAAGTTGTCCTGGGCTTGCTTCTGTTGTCTTCGGCTTGCTCTAGTTCTCTTGGGCTTGCTCCAGTTTGTCTTGGCCTTGCTTCAGTTGTCTTGGGCTTGCTCAATTCTTCCTGGCAGTTATCCACTTATCTTGGGCTTGCTCCAGTTGTCTTGGCATTGCTCGAGTTTTCTTGGCCTTGCTCTGGTTGTCTTGGCCTTGCTCGAGTTGTCTTGTGCTTGCCCCAATTGTCTCGGGCTTTATCTGGTAGTCTTGGGCTTGCTCCAGTTGTCCTTGCCTTGATCCAGTTGTCTTGGGCATGCTCCAGTTGTGTTGGTCTTGCTCCAGTTGTATTTGGCCTGCTCCAGTTATCTTGGGCTTGCTCCAGTTGTCTTAGGCTTGCTCCAGTTGTCTTGGTCTTGCTCCAGTTGTCTTGGGCTTGCTCCAGTTTTCTACGCCTTGCTCCAGCTGTCTTGGGCTTGCTCCAGTAGTCTTGGACTTGCTCCAGTTTTCTTGGCCTTGCTCCAGTTTTCTTGGGCTTGCACCAGTTCTATTGGCCTTTCTCCAGTTGTCTCAGGATTGCTCCAGTTGTCTTGTGTTGCTCTAGTTGTCTTGGCCTTGCTTGGTTGTCTTGGCCTTGATCCGGTTGTCTTGGCCTTGCTCCAGTTGTCGTGGGCTTGCTGTGGTTCTCTTGGCCATGCTTTAGTTGTCTTGGCCTTGCTCCAGATGTCTTGGCCTTGCTCTAGTTGTCTTGGCCTTGCTCCAGTTGTCTTGGGCTTGCTCCAGTTGTCTAAAGCTTGCTCCAGTTATTTTGGCCTTGCTCCAGTTGTCTTGGACTTGCTCCAATTGTATTGGGCTTGCTCCTGTTGTCTTGGCCTTGCTCGAGTTGTCTTGGGCTTTCTCCAGTTTTCAACGCCTTACTCTAGTTGTCTTGGGCTTGCTTTTGTTGTCTTGGGCTTGCTCCAGTTGTCTTGGGCTTGCTCTAGTTGAATTGGGCTTGCTCTAGTTGTCTTGGCCTTGCTCTAGTTGTCCAGGGCTTGCTCCAATTGTCTTGGCCCTGCTCCACTTGTCTTGGGCTTGCTCTAGCTCTCCTGGACTTGCTCCAGTTGTCTTGGGCTTGCTCTAGTTGAATTGGGCTTGCTCTAGTTGTCTTGGCCTTGCTCTAGTTGTCCAGGGCTTGCTCCAATTGTCTTGGCCCTGCTCCACTTGTCTTGGGCTTGCTCTAGCTCTCCTGGAATCTCTCCAGTTGTCTTGGCCTTGCTCTGGTTGACTTGGCCTTGCTCCAGTTGTCTTAAGCTTGCTCCAGTAGTCTTGGGCTTTTTCCGGTTGTCTTGGGCTTGCTCCAGTTGTCTTGGCCCTGCTCCACTTGTCTTGGGCTTGCTCTAGCTCTCCTGGAATCTCTCCAGTTGTCTTGGCCTTGCTCTGGTTGACTTGGCCTTGCTCCAGTTGTCTTAAGCTTGCTCCAGTAGTCTTGGGCTTTTTCCGGTTGTCTTGGGCTTGCTCCAGTTGTCTGAGCCTTGGTCCAGTTGTCTTGGGTTTACTCCAGTTTTCTTGGTCTTGCTCCAGCTGTCTTCGGCTTGTTCCAGTTATCTTGGACTTGCTCCAGTTGTCTTAGGCTTGCTCCAGTTGTCTTGGGCTTGCTCCAGTTGTCTTGGTCTTGCTCCAGTTGTCTTGGCCTTTCTCTAGTTGTCTTCGCCTTTCTCCAGTTTTCTTGTGCTTGCTGCAGTTGTCTCGGAAGTTTTCCAGTTGACTTTGCCTTGCTCCAATTGTCTTGGCCTTACTCCAGTTGTCGTGGTATTGTTCCAGTTGTCTTGGCCTTGCTCCAGTTGTCTTGGGCTTGCTCAAGTTGTCTTGGCCTTGCTCCAGTTGTCCTGGTCTTGCTCTAGTTATCATGGGCTTGCTCCAGTTGTCTTGGCCTTGCTCCAGGTATCTTGGGCTTGCTCCAATTGTCTTTGCCTTGCTCTAGTTGTCTTGGCCTTGCTCAGTTGTGTTTGGCTTGCTCCAGTTGTCTTGGGCTTGCTCCGGTTGTGTTGGCCTTGCTCCAATTGTCATGGCCTTGCTCAAGATATCTTGGCCTTGCTCCAGTTGTCCTGGCCTTGCTCACGTTGTCTTGGCCTTGCTCCAGTTGTCTTGGGCTTGCTCCAGTTATCTTGGACATGCTCCAGTTGTATTAGGCTTGCTCCAGTTTTCTTGGGCTTGCTTCAGTTGTCTTGGGCTTGCTCCAGTTGTCTTAGGCTTGCTCCAGTTGCCTTGGGCTTGCTCTACTAGTCTTGTGCTTGCTCCACTTATCTTGCGCTTGCTCCGGTTGTCTTAGGCTTGCTGTAGTTGTCTTTGCGTTGGTTAATTTGTCTTGGGCTTGCTCCAGTTGTCTTGGCATTGCTCCACGTTTCTTGGGCTTGCTCCAGTTGTCTTGGCATTGCTTGAGTTGTCTTGGCCTTGCTCCAGTTGTCTTGGCATTGCTCCAGTTGTCTTATGCTTGCTCTAGTTAACTTGGAAAGTTTCCACTTGTCTTGGCCATGCTTCAGTTGTCTTGGCCTTGCTCCAGTTGTTTTGGGATTGTTCCAATTGTCGTGGGCTTGCTCCAGTTGTCTTGGCCTTGCTCCAGTTGTCTTGGCCTTGCTCCAGTTGTCATGGGGTTGCTCCAGTTGTCTTGGGTTTGCTCCAGTTGTCCAAAGCTTGCTCCACGTATCCTGGGCTTGCTCCAGTTGTCTTAGGCTTGCTCCGGTTGTATAGGGCTTGCTCCAGTTGTCTTGGGCTTGCTCCAGTTGTATTGGTCATGCTCCAATTGTCTTGGCCTTGCTCCACTTGTCTTGGGCTTGCTCCAGTTGTCTTGGAATTGCTCCAGTTGTCTTGGCCTTGCTCTGGTTGTCTTGGCCTTGCTCCAGTTGTCTTGAGCTTGCTCCAGTAGTCTTGGGCTTTTTCCGGTTGTCTTGGGCTTGCTCCAGTTGTCTGAGCCTTGGTCCAGTTGTCTTGGGTTTACTCCAATTCTCTTGGTCTTGCTCCAGCTATCTTGGGCTTGTTCCAGTTATCTTGGACTTGCTCCACTTGTCTTAGGCTTGCTCTTGTTGTCTTGGGCTTGCTCCAGTTGTCTTGGTATTGCTCCAATTGTCTTGGCCTTGATCTAGTTGTCTTGGGCTTGCTCTAGTACTCTTGTGCTTGCTCCACGTATCTTGCGCTTGCTCCGGTTGTCTTAGGCTTGCTGTAGTTGTCTTTGCGTTGGTTAATTTGTCTTGGGCTTGCTCCAGTTGTCTTGGCCTTGCTCCACGTTTCTTGGGCTTGCACCAGTTGTCTTGGGATTGCTTGAGTTGTCTTGGCCTTGCTCCAGTTGTCTTGGCATTGCTCCAGTTGTCTTATGCTTGCTCTAGTTAACTTGGAAAGTTTCCACTTGTCCTGGCCATGCTCCAATTGTCTTGGCCTTGCTCCAATTGTTTTGGGATTGTTCCAGTTGTCTTGGGCTTGCTCCAGTTGTATTGGGCTTGCTCCAGTTGTCTTGGCCTTGCTCCAGTTGTCATGGGGTTGCTCCAGTTGTCTTGGGTTTGCTCCAGTTGTCTAAAGCTTGCTCCAGTTATCTTGGGCTTGCTCCAGTTGTCTTAGGCTTGCTCCGATTGTATAGGGCTTGCTCCAGTTATCTTGGGCTTGCTCTAGTTGTATTGGGCGTGCTCCAATTGTCTTGGCCTTGCTCCACTTGTCTTGGGCTTGCTCCAGTTGTCTTGGAATTGCTCTAGTTGTCTTGGCCTTGCTCTGGTTGTCTTGGCCTTGCTCCAGTTCTCTTGTCCTTGCTCCAGTTGTCTTGGGCCTTTTCGGTTGTGTGGGGCTTTCTCCAGTTGTCTTGGCCTTTCTCCAGTTGTCTTGGACTTGCTTCAGTTGTCTTGGCCTTGCTCCAGTTGTCTTGGGCTTGCTCCAGTTATCTTGGACTTGCCCCAGTTGCCTTAGGCTTACTCCTGTTGTCTTGGGCTTGCTCCAGTTGTCTTGGGCTTGCTCCGATTGTCTTGGACCTGCTCCTGTTGTCTTGGGTTTGCTCTAGTTGTCTTGGGCTTGCCTCACTTGTATTCGACTTGCTCCAGTTGTCTTGGGCTAGGTGTATTTGTCTTGGCCTTGCTCCAATTGTCTTGGGCTTTCTCCAGTTATCTTGGAATTGCTCCAGTTGTCTTAGGCTTGCTCCAGTTGTCTTGGGCTTACTCCAGTTGTCTTGGGCATGCTCCAGTAGTCTTGGGCTTGCTCTAGTTGTCTAGGGCTTGCTCTAGGTGTCTTGGCCTTGCTCCAGTTGTCTTAGGCTTGCTCCAGTTGTCTTGTCCTTGCCCCAGTTGTCTTGGGCTTTCTCTAGCTGTCTTGGCTTTGCTCCAGTTGTCTTGGGCTTGCTCCAGTTGTCTTGGGCTTGCTCCTGTCGCCTGAGCCTTGCTCCAGTTGTCTTGGGCTTGCTCCAGTTGTCTTGGGCTTGCTTCAGTTGTCTTGGGATTGCTTCAGCTGTCTTGGCCTTGCTCTAGATGTCTTGGACTTGCTTTAGTTGTCTTGGAGTTGGTCCAGTTGTCCTGGGCTTGGTCCAGTTGTCTTGGACTTGCTCCAGTTGTCTTGGAATTGCTCCAGTTGTCTCGGGCTTGCTCCAGTTGTTCTGGCCTTTCTCCAGTTTTTATGGGCTTGCTATAGTTGTCGTGGCCTTGCTCCATTTGTCTTGGCCTTGCTCCAGTAATCTTGGACTTGCTCCAGTTTGTCTTGGGCTTGCTCCACTTGCCTTGGGCTTGCTCCAGTTGTCTTGGTCTTGCACCAGTTGTCTTGGGCTTGCTCCAGTTGTCTTTGCCTTGCTCCAGCTGCCTTGGTCTTGCTCCATTTGTCTTGGCCTTGCTCCAGTTGTCTTGGGCTTGCTCCAGTTGTCTTCAGCTTGCTCCAGTTGTCTTGAGCTTGCTCTAGTTGTCTTGTGCTTGCTCCAGTTGTCTTGGCCTTGCTCTAGTTGTCTTGGGCTTTCTCCAGTTGTCTCAAGCTTGCTCCAGTTGTCTTGAGCTTGCTCCAGTTGTCTTGGCCTTGCTCCAGTTGTCTTGGCCTTGCTCCAGTTGTCTTGGACTCTCTCCAGTTGTCTTGCACTTGCTCCAGTTTTCGTGGGCTTGCTCCAGTTGAATTGGGCTTCCTCTAGTTGTCTTGGCCTTGCTCCAGTTGTCCTTGGCTTGCTCCAATTGTCTTGGTTTGCTTCACTTGTCTTGGGCTTGCTCCAGTTTTCTTGGAATTGCTCCAGTTTTCTTGGCCTTGCTCCAGTTGTCTTTGCCTTGCTCCAATTGTCTTGTGCTTGCTCCAGTTGCCTTGGGAGTTTCCCAATGTCTTCAGCTAGCTCCAGTTGTCTTGTCATTGCTCCAGTTGTCTTGACCTTGCTTCACTTGTCTTGGGCTTTCTCCGGTTATCGTGAACTTGCTCTTGTCGTTTGAGGCTTGCTCCAGTTGTCTTGGGCTTACTCCAGTTGTCTTGGGCTTGCTCCTGTTGTGTTGGCATTGCTCTAGTTGTCCTGGGCTTGCTCTATTTGTCTTGGGCTTGCTCTACTTCTCTTGACCTTGCTCCAGTTGTCTTGGGCTTGCTCCAGTTGTCTTAGCCTTGCTCCAGTTGTCTTGGCCTTGCTCCACTTGTCTTGGGCTTGCTCCAGTTGTCTTTGGCTTGCTCCAGCTGTCTTCGGGTTGCTCCTGTCGTCTGGGCCTTGCTCCAGTTGTCTTGGGCTTGCTCCAGTTTTCTTGGCCTTGCTCGAGTTGTCTTGGGCTTGCTCCAGTTGTCAACGTCTTGCTCTAGTTGTCTTGGGCTTGCTTTAGTTGTCTTGGGCTTGCTCCAGTTGTCAACGCCTTGCTCTAGTTGAATTGGGCTTGCTCCAGTTGTATTGGCCTTGCTCCAGCTGTCTAGGGCTTGCTCCTATTGTCTTGGCCTTGCTCCACTCGTCTTGAGCTTGCTCCATTTCTCCTGGAATCGCTCCAGTTGTCTTGGCTTTGCTCTGGTTGACTTGGCCTTGCTCCAGTTGTCTTGAGCTTGCTCGAGTAGTCTTGGTCGTTTTCCGGTTGTCCTGGGCTTACTCCAGTTGTCTTGGCCTTGGTCGAGTTGTCTTGGGTTTTCTCCAGCTTTCTTGGTCTAGCTCCAGCTGTCTTGGGCTTATTCCAGTTATCTTGGACTTGCTCCATTTGTCTTAGGATTGCTCCAGTTGTATTGGTCTTGCTCCATTTGTCTTGGTCTTGCTCCAGTTGTCTTGGAATTGCTCGAGTTGTCTTGGCCTTGCTCCATTTGTCTTCTTCTTTCTCCAGTTTTCTTGTGCTTGCTCCAGTTGTCTTGGACTTCTTCCAGTTGACTTGGCCTTGGTCCAGCTGTCTTGGCCTTGCTCCAGTTGTCTTGGTATTGTTCCAGTTGTCTTGGCCTTGCTCCAGTTGTCTTGGGCTTGCTCAACTTGTCTTGGCCTTGCTCCAGTTGTCTTGGTCTTGCTCTAGTTGTCGTGGGCTTGCTCCTGTTGTCTTGGCCTTTCTCCAGGTGTCTTGGTCTTGCTCCAATTGTCTTTGCCTTGCTCTAGTTGTCTTGGCCTTGCACAGTTGTCTTTGGCTTGCTCCTGTTGTCTCGGGCTTGCTCTGGTTGTGTTGGCCTTGCTCCAGTTGTCGTGGCCTTGCTCAAGTTGTCTTGGCCTTGCTCCAGCTGTCGTGGCCTTGCTCCAGGTGTCTTAGCCTTGCTCCAGTTGTCTTGGCCTTGCTCAAGTTTTGTTGGCCCTGCTCCAGTTGTCTTGGTCTTGCTCCAGTTGTATTGGCTTTGCTCCAGTTATCGCGGGCTTGCTCCAATTGTCTTGGCCTTGCTCCAGTTTTCTTGGGCTTGTTTAAGTTGTCTTGGCCTTGCTCCAGTTGTCTTGGGCTTGTTCGAGTTTTCTTAGACTTGCTCCAGTTGTCTTAGGCTTGCTCCAGTTGTCTTGGGCTTGCTCCAGTTGTCTTGGGCTTGCTCCAGTTGTCTTGGGCTTGCTCCAGTTGCCCTGGGATTGCTCTAGTAGTCTTGGGCTTTCTCCACTTATCTTGCGCTTGCTCCTGTTGTCGTAGGCTTGCTGTAGTTGTCTTGGCTTTGGTTAAGTTGTCTTGGGCTTGCTCCAGTTGTCTTGGCCTTGCTCTACGTTTCTTGGGCTTGCTCCAGTTGTCTTGGCATTGCTCGAGTTATCTTGGCCTTGCTCCAGTTGTCTTGGCATTGCTCCAGTTGTCTTGTGCTTGCTCCAGTTAACTTGGAATGTTTCCACTTGTCTTGGCCATTCTCCACTTTTCTTGGCCTTGCTCCATTTGTCTTGGGATTGTTCCAGTTGTGTTGGCCTTGCTCTAGTTGTCTTGGGCTTGCTCCAATTGTCTTGGCCTTGCTCCAGTTGTCTTGGCCATGCTCTAGTTTTCTTGGGCTTGCTCCAGTTATCTTGGGCTTGCTCTAGTTGTATAAAGCTTGCTCCAGTTATCTTGGGCTTGCTCTACTTGTCTTGGGCTTGCTCCGGTTGTATAGGGCTTGCTCCAATTGTCTTTGGCTTGCTCCAGTTGTCTTGGGCATGCTCCACTTGTCTTGGGCTTGCTCCAGTGGTCTTGGAATTGCTCTAGTTGTCTTGGCCTTGCTCTGGTTGTCTTGGCCTTGCTCCAGTTGTCTCGTCCTTGTTCCAGTTGTCTTGGGCTTGCTCCAGTTGTCTTGGCCTTGCTCCAGTTGTCTTGTCCTTGCTCCACTTGTCCTGGACTTGCTCCAGTTCTCTTGGGCTAGCTGTATTTGTCTTGGCCTTGCTCTAGTTGTATTGGGCTTCCTCCAGTTATCTTGGACTTGCTCCAGTTGTCTTAGGCTTGCTCCAGTTGTCTTGGGCTTACTCCAGTTGTATTGGACTTGTTCCAGTTGTATTGGGCTTGATCTAGTTCTCTTGGGCTTGCTGTAGTTGTCTTGGACTTTCTCCTGTTGTCTTGAGCCTGATCCAGTTGCATTGGGCTTGCTCCAATTGTCTTGGCCTTGCTCCAGTTGTTCAGGGCTTGCTCCACTTGTCTTGCGCTTGCTCCAGTTCTCCTGGAATCGCTCCAGATGTCTTGGCCTTGCTCTGGTTGACTTGGCCGTGCTCCATTTGTCTTGAGCTTGCTTCAGTAGTCTAGGGCATTTTCCGGTTGTCCTGGGCTTGCTCCAGTTGTCTTGGCCTTGGTCCAGTTGTCTTGGGTTTTCTCCAGTTTTCTTGGTCTGGCTCCAGCTGTCTTGGGCTTGTTCCAGTTATCTTGGACTTGCTCCAGTTGTCTTAGGCTTGCTCCAGTTGTCTTGGGCTTGCTCCAGTTCTCTTGGGCTTGCTCCAGTTGTCTTGGGCTTGCTCCAGTTGCCTTCGTCTTGCTCTAGTAGTCTTGGGCTTGCTCCACTTATCTTGCGCTTGCTCCTGTTGTCTTAGGCTTACTGTAGTTGTCTTGGCCTTGGTTAAGTTGTCTTGGGCTTGCTCTAGTTGTCTTGGCATTGCTCGAGTTGTCTTGGCCTTGCTCCAGTTGTTATGGCATTGCCCCAGTTGTCTTGTGCTTGCTATAGTTAACTTGGAATTTTTCCACTTGTCTTGGCCATGTTCCAGTTGTCTTGGCCTTGCTCCAGTTGTTTTGGGATTGTTCCAGTTGTCTTGGCCTTGCTCAAGTTGTCTTGTGCTTGCTCCAATTGTCTTGGCCTTGCTCCAGTTGTCTTGGCCATGCTCTAGTTGTCTTGGGCTTGCTCTAGTTGTCTTGGCCTTGCTCAAGTTGTCTTGTGCTTGCTCCAATTGTCTTGGCCTTGCTCCAGTTGTCTTGGCCATGCTCTAGTTGTCTTGGGCTTGCTCTAGTTGTCTTGGGTTTGCTCTAGTTGTCTACAGCTTGCTCCAGTCATCTTGGGCATGCTCCAGTTATCTTGGGCTTGCTCCGGTTGGATAGGGCTTGCTCCAATTGTCTTCGGCCTGCTCCAGTTGTATTGGGCATGCTCCAATGGTCTTGGCCTTGCTCCACTTCTCTTGGGCTTGTTCCAGTTGTCTTGGAATTGCTCTAGTTGTCTTGGCCTTGCGCTGGTTGTCTTGGCCTTGCTCCAGTTGTCTTGTCCTTGCTCCAGTTGTCTTGGGCTTGCTCCAGTTGTCTTGGCCTTGCTCCAGATGTCTTGTCCTTGCTCCACTTGTCTTGGAATGTCTCCAGTTGTCTTGGGTTAGCTGTATTTGTCTTGGCCTTGCTCCAGTGGTCTTGGACTTGCTCCAGTTATCTTGGACTTGCTCCAGTTGTCTTAGGCTTGCTCCAGTCGTCTTAGGCTTACTCCAGTTGTCTTGGACTTGTTCCAGTAGTCTTGGGTTTGCTCTAGTTGTCTTGGGCTTGCTCTAGTTATATTGGCCTTGCCCCAGTTGTATTTGGCTTGCTCCAGCTGTCTTGGACTTGCTCCTGTTGTCTTGGGCTTGCTCTTGTTGTATTGGCTTTGCTCCAGTTGTCTTCGGCTTGCTCCAGTTGTCTTCGGCTTGCTCTTGTCATCTGGGCCTTGCTCCAGTTGTCTTGGCTTGCTCCAGTTGTCTCGGGCTTGCTCCAGTTGTCTTGGGCTTGCTTCAGTTGTCTTGGCCTTGCTCTAGTTGTCTTGGACTTGCTCTTGTTGTCTTGGAGTTGCTCCAGTTGTCCTGGACTTGGTCCAGTTGTCTTGGACTTGCTCCAGTTGTCTTGGACTTGCTCCTGTTGTCTCGGGCTTGCTCCAGTTGCTCTGGCCTTTCTCCAGTTGTTCTGGGCTTGCTCCAGTTGTCTTGGCCTTGCCCCAGTTGTCTTGGCCTTGCTCCAGTAATCTTGGACTTGCTCCAGTTGTCTGGGGCTTGCTCCACCTGCGCTAGGCTTGCTCTAGATGTCTTGGTCTTGCTCCAGTTGTTGTGGGCTTGCTCCAGTTGTCTTCGCCTTGCTCCAGTTGCCTTCGTCTTGCTCCAGTTGTCTTGGCCTTGCTGCAGTTGTCTTGGGCTTGCTCCAGTTGTCTCAAGCTTGCTCCAGTTGTCTTGAGCTTGCTCCAGTTGTCTTGTGCTTGCTCCAGTTGTCTTGGGCTTTCTCTAGTTGTCTTGCACTTGCTCCTCTTGTCTTGGGCTTGCTCCGGTTGAATTGGGCTTGCTCCAGTTGTCTTGGCCTTGCTCCAGTTATCTTGGGCTTGCTCCAATTGTTTTGGCCTTGCTCCACTTGTCTTGGACTTGCTCCACATGTCTTGGAATTGCTCCAGTTCTCTTGGCCTTGCTCTGGTTGTCTTGGCCATGCTCCAGTCAACTTGTGCTTGCTCCAGTTGTCTGGGGATTTTTCCCAATGTCTTGAGCTAGCTCCAGTTGTATTGTCCTTGCTCAAGTTGTCTTGGGCTTGCTCCAGTTTTGTTGACCTTGCTTCGCTTGTCTTGGGCTTGCTCCAGTTATCTTGGACTTGCTCCAGTCATCTTAGGCTTGCTGTAGTTGTCTTGGGCTTACTCTAGTTGTCTTGGGGTTGCTCCTGGTGTCTTGGTATTGCTTTAGTTGTCTTGGGCTTGCTCTATTTGTCTTGGGCTTGCTCTACTTCTCTTGGAAATGCTCCAGTTGTCTTGGGCTTGCTCCAGTTGTCTTAGCCTTGCTCCAGTTGTCTTGGCGTTGCTCCAGTTGTCCTGGGCTTGCTCCAGTTGTCTTTGCTTTGCTCTAGTTGTCTTGGGCTTGCTCCTGTTGTCTTGGGCTTGCTCCTGTTGTCTAGGCCTTGCTCCAGCTGTCTTCGGCTTACTCCAGTTGTCTTGGGCTTGCTCCAGTTGTCTTGGGCTTGCTCCAGTTGTCTTTGCCTTGCTCTATTTGTCTTGGACTTGATTTAGTTGTCTTGGTCTTGCACCAGTTATCCTGGACATGCTCCATTTGTGTTCGCCTTGCTTAAGTTGCCTTGGTCTTGCTTAAGTTGTCTTGGCCTTGCTCCAGTTGTCTTGGGCTTGCTCCAGTTGTCTAAAGGTTGCTCCAGTTATCTTGAGCTTGCTCCAGTTGTCTTGTGCTTGCTCTAGTTGTCTTGGGCTTGCTCCAAATGTCTTGCACTTGCTCCAGTTGTCTTTGGGCTTGCTCAAGTTGAATTGCGCTTGCTCCAGTTGTCTTGGATTTGCTCCAGTTATCTTGGGCTTGCTCCAATTGTCTTGGCCTTGGTCCACGTGTATTGGGCTTGCTCCAATTGTCTCGGAATTGCTCCGGTTTTCTTGGCCTTGCTCTGGTTGTCTTCGCCTTGCTCCAGTTTTCTTCTGCTTGCTCCATTTGTCTTGGGCCTTTTTACAATGTCTTGAGCTAGCTCCAGCTGTCTTGTCCTTGCTCCTATTGTCTTGGGCTTGCTCCAATTATCTTGGACTTGCTCCAGATGTTTTAGGTTTGCCCCACTTGTCTTGGGCTTGCTCCAGTTGTCTTGGGCTTGCTCTAGTTGTCTTGGGATTGCTCTAGTTGTGTTAGGCTTGCTGTATTCTTCTTGTGTTTACTCCACTCGTCTTGGGCTTACTCCAGTTGTCTTGGGCTTGCTGTAGTTGTCTTGGCCTTGCTCCAGTTGTCGTGGGATTGCTCCAGTTTTCTTGGGCTTGCTCCAGTTGTCTTGGCCTTGCTCAAGTTGTCTTGGGCTTGCTCCAGTTGTCTTGGCTTTGCTTTATCTGTCTTCGGCTTTCTCCAATTGTCTTGGGCTTGCTCCTGTCATCTGGGCCTTGCTCCAGTTGTCTTGGGCTTGCTCCAGTTGTCTTGGGCTTGCTCCAGTTGTCTTGGGCTTGCTTTAGTTGTCTTGGCCTTGCTCTAGTTGTCTTGGACTTGCTCTAGTTGTCTTGGAATTGCTCCAGTTGTCTCCAGCTTGGTCCAGTTGTCCTGTCCTTGCTCCTGTTGTCTAGGAATCGCTCCAGTTATCTTGGGCTTGCTCCATTTGTCTCGGGCTTGCTCTTTTTATTATGGCCTTTATCCACCTGTTCTGGGCTTTCTCCAGTTGTATTGGCCTTGCTCCAGTTGTATTGGCCTTGCTTCAGTAATCCTGGGCTTGCTCCAGTTGTCCTGGCCGTGATCCAGTAGTCTTGGCAGTGCTCCAGGTGTCTTGGACTTGCTCCAGTTGTCTTGGGCTTGCTCCACTTGCCTTGGGCTTGCTCCAGTTGTCTTGGTCTTGCTCCAGTTTTCCTGGGCTTGCTCCAATTGTCTTCGCCGTGCACCAGTTGCCTTGGTCTTGCTCCAGTTGTCTTGGCCTTGCTCCAGTTGTCTTGGGCTTGCTTCATTCGTCTAAATCTTGCTCCACGTATCTTGGGCTTCCTCCAGATTTCGTGTGCTTGCTCCAGTTGTCTTGGACTTTCTCCTGTTGTGTTGGACTTGCTCCAAATGTCTTGGGCTTGCTCCAGTTCAATTGGGCTTACTCTAGTTGTCTTGACATTTCTCCAGTTGTCTTGGACTTGCTCCAATGGTCATGGCCTCGTTCCCCTTGTCTTTGGCGTGCTTCAGTTGTCTTGGAATTTCTCCAGTTGTTTCGGCCTTGCTCCGGTTGTCTTGGACTTGCCTCATGTGTCTTGTACTTGGTCCAGTTGTTTTGGGCTTTTTTCCAATGTCTTGAGCTAGCTCAAGTTGTCTTGTCCTTGCTCCAGTTGTCTTGGGCTTGCTCCAGGTGTCTTGGCTTTGCTTCACTTGTATTTGGCTTGCTCCAGTTATCTTGGACTTGCTCCAGTTGTCTTAGGCTTGCTCTAGTTGTCTTGGGCTTACTCCTGTTGTCTTGGGCTTGCTCCAGTTGTCTTGGGCTTGCCCCTGTTGTCTTGGGCTTGATCTAGTTGTCTTGGGCTTGCTCCACTTGTCTTGGGCTTACTCGTGTGGTCTTGGTATTGCCGTAGTTGTCTTGGCCTTGCTCCAGTTATCTTGGGCTTGCCCTAGTTGTCTTGGCCTTGCTCCAGTTGTCTTGGCCTTGCTCCAGTTGTCTTGGTCTTGCTCCATTTGTCTTGTCTTTGCTCCAGGTGTCTTCGGCTTGCTCCAGCTGTCTTGGGCTTGCTCCCGTTGTCTGGGCCTTGCTCCAGTGGTCTTCGGCTTTTTCCAATTGTCTTGGGCTTGCTCGAGTTGTCCTGGGCTTGCTTCAGAAGTCCGGAATCGACTCTCCCTTGCTCACTCTCATCCCAAGCAGCTTTTGAAGATGAAGAGATGATTAGCCAGAGCCGTTGACTGGTGCACGCGTGCAAGCTTTTCTTAAGCCTTCGATGCCTCGGTGATGCCGTGGAGATGGGAATGCTGTGACTCATGCACTCATGTCACAAGGATGGCCAGCGCCAGCTCATTTTTGGCGCTCCATGCTTCATACCCAGGGTCATCTTTTGGTGGTTCAACCTCTTCTCCAAGGAACATCTTCAAGTAGCTGCACACTCTCATGATAATCTCAAACTGTCATTTCCATAAGGGAAATATAATCCCTATGAACTTTGTCATGCCACCATTGATATGCTCAAGACCGAGCGTCGTACGCGGCGTCTTCATCTTGCTACTCTGATACTCTGCTTCCCTGCTTTGTTGAGGCTGATGTAGGCTGATCTAGGCTATTGTCTGCTATCAATTTGGAAGGTACAGATCCGTTTCTTACCCCCTCAGTCGTTGATCACCTGCAAACTCTTCCGCGTACTCTCACCCGCGTACTCAAGGGGTGAGGTGATTGGTCATATATGCAGGATGAATAGAACTGTTCTGGTTAGTTCGGGGGGATGAACATCCTTGGTAATATATCACAGAACAGAACAAAGACATCACAACGGCTTCTTCTTCACTAGCCGGACGCGATTGCGATGTGGTCGCGGTTATTAGGGGCGAATCGCCTTTAAGTCACTGTCCGCGACCGACAATCCGTTGGCGAGGTGGTTCGTGTTGGCTCGATGCCAAACCTGAACCATTTATTGAGAACTCCGATTATCTGAGGGAAAGTGTCAGTGTTTACTTCAATATTCCGACAGCCCCCCTTGAAGTCAACGCTGGAGAGAAGGTGATGTGTAGGTTAGATACAGGGTTTGTCAGATTTCAGAGAATCCTTCGTGTGATTGTCGGATAAGTGGGTGAAGGGAGTAATGAGTGGTGAGGACGAGCGCCTCTTTCAAAAGTGATTCAATCCAGTCCGCACCAAGAAGGGATATTGAGTCCAGGAGACCAAGCAGTACCTGTCGGAGATTGAACTTCGGAAATTGAAGTCGTCCCAGGTTGAGGAGGAGTTCAACTCTCCATTCATGGTAGTTCGTGGAACCATCTCTTTTCTTGTGCAATTGGGGGGAGTCCTGTAGGCACTCTGGAAGATGAGTGACAATGTTGATCAGTGCGCTGTTGGGTGTTGAACAGTCAATGAAGTAGATCGGCTTCACGGAAGGTTGGACACGAAGAGAGCATTGATCGTGTTGTTGCTCATGGTTTGTTCTAGTGTAGGGAGTGCAGAGGGGAACCGTTCATTCATTAAGGTAGGTTCTTGAGTTGACCTTGATGAGAATGTTGTTCCAAGAGGATACCGCCGAGAGCTCATTCTCCTTGGCATGGTCCCTTGGAGATGATGGGGGAGATAGTGGGTGTAGGAGATGGAGGGCGCTGCCACGATGCCACGCTCAGAGAGTGCTCTGCCACAGCAGACTCTGGGAGTTCCAAGAGAATGTAGAGAGGTGCGGTCTGCTGAGTAGTCAGATCCACGGATACAGCGGCTTGTTCCACTGGTTAGCTTGATTGAGCATGGAGACGGGTGGTATCCGGTCCCTGTGGTACGACTTCGTTTGACTGCTCTTCTACTGCAAGTGCAAGTGATTGAGTGTGGGATTGGGACTGCCCACACTGAGGAAGAATGCAGATGGAGGTGTGAGGTGAGTAGAGAGCGAGGTGAGTATAGTTGCAAATCTTTGAGTGCTGGAGGGAGGTTTGGCGCGGGTGCAAGTCGTTGCGATGCAAGCGATGCGACCAGGTGGATGCCTTATGCCGAGCCGAGAGCGATGCTAAGGGCGGAAGAATGAGCAGAGGAATGATTGATGATTGGGTGGGTGCGGGGGTGAAAACCACGTGCGCTTGCAAAGTTTCGGCGTGGGCGCAGGTCGTCGCGACTCGAGCGATGCGACCGGGCGGATCCTTGTGCCGAGCGGAAAATGATGCAGGAAAGCGGAGGAATGACTGATGATGGAGTGGGCGCAGGGGCAAAACCACGTGCGCTGCTGAAACAGGGGAGTAGGATGCGGCAAGGGGAGGACAGGTACCGATGCGCCGCGGGAAATCTGCTACAGGCAGGGCTGCAGGCTGCTGCGAAGCGGGCAGCTAGCTCGTGCAGATCCTCGTGCTGGCCACAGATGCCTATGATGATTGCTGATGGAAAGGCGGAGGCTGATGATGATGAAGGAGTGGGCGCAGGGGCGAGCCGTGTGCACTGAAGGAAGTTTCGGCGTGGGTGAAGGTCGTCGAGGAACGAGCGATGCAACCGGGCGGATCCTTGTGCCGAGCGAAAAGCAATGAGGAGGACGAGGAATAAGGAGGCAATTGATGAAGGAGTGGACGCAGGGACGGAACCACGTGTGCTGCGAATACGAATGAAGAGGATGGATGCTGAGCCGATGCAAACGATGCTAATGAAGATGGTTAATGCAGAGGCAGCGTGGATAATGCTGATAATGGAGAGGTTGCGAGAGAGTAGACGGAGGTAAGATGAGACGAGTGGCTGATGGGGCTTAGGAGGCTGAAGAGGATAAGGATACAATAGATGAGGATGACTTGGAGAATGATGGCTGATGACAAAGGAAGGTGGAGAGCGAGATGAACAGAAGACGGCGAGATGAGAGACAGCACGGCAGAGGGGAAGAGGGAGGCAACTACTTCCTTTGCCTTTAGGAGGGTGACGGCTTGTTCTCCAGTTGGCCCTCGGCGGGCAGGAAGACTGGTGGTGTCCGATATCCTGGCAGTTCGAGGAAGTTGGTTGCGGCAGAGGGAGTCAGGCAGCGCGCAGAGGGCCTGGTGCGTTGATGACAGGAGAGTGACGGCTTGTTCCCCAGTTGGCTCCGAATGGGAGCAAGACGACTGGTGGTGTTCGATATCCCAACGGCGGAAGTTTGGCTGCTACTGCTGACAAAGCGAGAAGGCGGTGCGAGAGGGCGGCTCGAGTTGAGGGATAGAAGTAGGCTGAAATTGATAGTGCAGAGGAAGCAGATGCGGTGGATGACGGAAGGTGAGAAGGGTGGAGGTGCTTGCGGAGACCGAGGGATGAGGAGCACTGAATGGCAAAATGGCAGGAAACTTCTAGGTAGTTGACAGCAGGCGGCGGCTCGATAGTTGCTTGCGGCTGATGTGGACAACTAGTCACCGACTGTTGGCCTCGGGCGCAAAAATGGGTGCAGGGCTTCCTTGGGATGACAAGAAGTTTCTTCAGCGTAGGGAACTCGTTAGGCAGCACTGCTCATGTCAGCTGCTGGCCAAGTGGAGAGACACGGGGTGGCGGTAGTGGTAGCAGAGGAATGCAGATCGAAGCAATAGAGGAATGATAGCTGCAGAGTGATGACGAGGTTATGGGGCACCAGGTGATGTCGCATGATGCTCTGATACCATGTTAAAAGAATGTAGGTACGAGAAAGACAACAGGAGAAGCAGGCAGAAGCATTGGAACATGCACGAGTGTGTCAGCACAGTGACGTGAGCATGAGCGGTCCCAAAGAGTTAGTTGCAGATCTTGAGAGAGGTTGAAGAGTCAGGAACGCGAGGTAGATGAGCTGTTGAGAGAGAAACTGAAGGTGAGTGGAGTGATGGGTGACTGAGCGAAGGAGCGAGAGTGACGGTGCGAGGAACTGAGAGTTATGAAAGGCTGGCGAAGACAGGGTGCGTGTAGAGTGAGGACACGACGGTGAAGCCGCGGAACTGAAGGGAACAGGATGAATAGAAACGTTGTGGTTAACTCGAGGGAATAAACGTCCTCAAAAATATATCGCAGAACAGGACAACGGCATCACAACGGCTTCTTCTTCGCTACCCGGACGCGATTGCGACGTTGTCGCGGTTATCAGGGGTGACTTGCCTTTAATTCACTGGCCGTAACCGAGAATCCGTTGGCGAGGTCGTTCGTGTTGGCTCGATGCCGAACCTGAACAATTTATTGAGAACTCAAATTATCCGAGGGAAAGTGTCAGTGTTGACTTCAATATTCCGACAGAGCAAACTCTCGAGGCTTAGACCAACCAATGCTTCTTTAGTGTCTGCCTTGGTGTACAACTCTGTGAGGAGTTTCAAAGGTAAGAACTTTAAGAAATCACATGCAATTGACATGTACTTATAGTCCTACAGCCCGCTCTGGAATTGTGCGCGTAGTGGCTCCTTGGAGTGCCACTTCCAGGGCAATCCTAGGCCACCTAACCAATCCGCCACGTCATGCGTCCTGTGACCGCCAAATGGCAACCTCCATTGGAAGCATCCTAGAAGCTTCCTCTCATCCTTTGGGTCACAAAGAAAATTGCCCCTACCAGGGTTCGAAGCCATGACCTCACAACTGTAACTCTGGAGTGCCACCATTGCGCTTAAGAGGCTTGTTGCATAGGGCGTCTACCGGCTGGACTATCAGGACTAGAAGTAAGGGACTTACTCCAAAGGAGCAGTGCATGCCTACACTTGTTCCAAGTACAGCAGTGGTCAAGGGACACTACAAAATGACACTTGCTCCTGTTGTCTTGGGCTTGCTCCAGTTGTCTTGGGCTTGCTCTTGTTGTCTTAGCATCGCTCCAGTTGCCTTGGGCTTGCTCCAGTTGTCTTGGCCTTGCTCCAGTTGTCTTGGGCTTGCTCTGTTTTTCTTGCCATTCCTCCAGTTGTCTTGGCCTTGCTCCCGTTATCTTAGGCTTGCTCTAGTTCTCTTGGCCTTCCTCTAGTTTTCTGGCCTTGCTCAAATTGTCTTGGGCTTGCTCTAGTTGTCTTGGGCTTGCTCCAGTTGTCTTGGCCACGCTCCAGTTGTCTTGGTCTTGCTCCAGTTATCTTGCCCTTGCTCCAGTTGTCTTGGGCTTGCTCTGGTTTTCTTGCCCTTGCTCCAGTTGTCTTAGCCTTGCTCCGGTTGTCTTGGGCTTGCTCTAGTTATCCTGGCCTTGCTCCAGTTGTCTTCGCCTTGCTCCAATTGTCTTGGGCTTGCTCTTGTTGTCTTGGGCTTGCTCCAGTTGTCTTGGCCTTGCTCAAGTTGACTTGGCCTTACTCCAGCTTCTTGGCCTTGCTTCAGCTGTCTTGGCCTTGCTCCAATTGTCTTGGCCTTGCTCCAGCTGTCTTGGAATTGCTCCAGTTGTCTCGGGCTTGCTCTACTTGTCTTGGGCTTGCTCCAGTTGTCTTGGGCGTGGTCCAATTGAAGTGGGCTTGCTCCAGTTGTCTTGGCCTTGCTCCAGTAATCTTGGGCTGGCTCACATTGTCTTGGCCTTGCTCCACTTGTCTTGGGCTTGCTCCAGTTCTCTTGGAATTGCTCCACTTTTTTTGGGCTTGCTCAAGTTGTCTTGGCATTGCTCGAGTTGTCTTGGCCTTGCTCCAGCTGTCTTGGGCTTGGTCCAGTCATATTGGACTTACTCCAGTTGTCTTAGGCTTACTCCAGTTGTCTTGGGCTTGCTCCAGTTGTCTTAGGGTTGCTCCAGTTGTCGTGGGCTTGCTCCAGTTGTCTTGGGCTTGCTCTAGTTGTCTTGGGCTTGCTCCACTTATCTTGCGCTTGCTCCGGTTGTTTTAGGCTTGCTGTAGTTGTCTTGGCCTTGCTGAAGTTGTCTTGGGATTGCTCCAGATGTCTTGGCCTTGCACCACGTTTCTTGGGCTTGCTCCAGTTGTTTTGGCATTGCTCGAGTGGTCTTGGCCTTGCTCCAGTTGTCTTGGCATTGCTCCAGTTGTCTTGTGCTTGCTCAAGTTGTCTTGGACCTTTTCCACTTGTCTTGGCCTTGCTCCAGTTTTCTTGGCCTTCCTCCAGTTGTCTTGGGATTGTTCTAGTTGTCTTGACCTTGCTCCAGTTGTCCTCGGTTTGCTCCAGTTGTCTTTGCCTTGCTCGAGTTATCTTGGGCTTGCTCGAGTTGTCTTGGGCTAGTTCCAGCTGTCTTGGCCTTGCGCCAGCTATCTTGGTCGTGCTCCAGTTGTCTTGGCCTTGCTTTAGTTGTCTTGGCCTTACTCCAGTTATCTTGGGCTTGCTACAGTTGTCTCGGGCTTGTTCCAGTTGTCTTGGCATTGCTCCAGTTGTCATGGCCTTGCTCCAGTTTTCTTGACCTTGATCCAGTTGTCTTGGTCTTGCTCCAGTTGTCTTAGCCTTGCTCCAGTTGTCTTGGGCTTGCTGCAATTGTCTTGGGCTTGCTCCTGTTGTCTTGGGCTTGCTCAAGTTGTCTTTGCCTTGCTCCAGTTGTCTTGGGCTTGCTCCAGTTTTTTTGGGCTTGCTCCAGTTGTCTAGGCCTTGCTCCAGTTATCTTGGGATTGCTCCAGTTGTCTCGGGCTTGCTACAGTTGTCTTTGGCTTGCTTCTGTTGTCTTAGCCTTGCTCCAGTTGTCTTTGCCTTGCTCCAGTTGTATTGGGCTTGCTCCAGGTGTCTTGGGCGTGCTCCAGTTGTGTTGGTCTTGCTCAAGTTGTCTTGGGCTTGCTCCAGCTGTCGTGGCCTTGCTCGAGTTCTATTGGGCTTGCTTAAGTTGTCTACGCCTTGCTTCAGTTGTCTTGGGCTTGCTCCAGTTGTCTTGGAATTGCTCCAGTTGTCATGGCCTAGCAATAGTTGTTTTGGGCTTGCTCCAGTTGTCTTGCGCTTGCTCCTGTTGTCTTGGGATTGCTCCACTTGTCTTGGGCTTGCTCCAGTTGTCTTGGCCTCGCTCCAGTTGTCTTGGGCTTGCTCTAGTTGTCTTGGCCTTGTTCCAATTGTCTTGGCCTTGCACCGGTTGTCTTGGCCTTGCTCCAGTTGTCTTGGACTTGCTCCAGTTGTCTTCGGCTTGCTCCAGTTCTCTTGGCCTTGCTCCAGTTGCCTTGGCCTTGCTCCAGATATATTGGGCTTGTTCCAGTTGTCTTGGGCTTGCTCCAGTTGTCTTGGCCTTGCTCCATTTGCCTTGGCCTTCCTCCAGTTGTCTTGGGCTTGCTCCAGTTATCTTGGCCTTGCTCCAGTTGTCTTCGTCTTGCTCTAGTTGTATTGGACTTGCTCTTGTTGTCTTGGCCTTGTTTCACTTGTCTTGGGCTTGCTCCAGTTGTCTTGGCCTTGCTGCCGTTCTCCTGGGCTTGCTCCAGTTGTCTTAGCCTTGCTCCAATTGCCTTGGTCTTGTTCCTGTTGTCTTGGCCTTGCTGCGGTTGTCTTGGGCTTGCTCAAGTTCTTTTGGGCTTGCTTCTGTTGTCTTGGGCTTGCTCCAATTCTATTGGGCTTGTTGTAGTTGTCTTGGCCTTGCTTTAGTTGCCTTGGGCTTGCTCCATTTGTCTTGGCCTTGATCAACTTGTCTTGGGCTTGCTCTAGTTGTCTTGGCATTACTCGAGTTGTCTTGGCCTTGCTCTTTTTGTCTTGGGCTTGGTCCAGTTGTCTTGTGCTTGCTCGAGTAGTCTCGGGCTTTATCTGGTTGTCTTGGGCTTGCTTCAGTTGTGTTGGTCTTGCGCCAGTTGTCTTTGGCCTGCTCCAGTTATCTTGGGCTTGCTCCAGTTGTCTTAGGCTTGCTCCAGTTGTCTTGGCCTTGCTCCAGTTGTCTTGGACTTGCTCCAGTTGTTTACGCCTTGCTCCAGTTGTCTTGGGCTTGCTTCAGTAGTATTGGACTTGCTCTAGTTGTCTTGCCTTGCTCGAGTTGTCTTGGGCTTGCTCCAGTTCTATTGGCCTCTCTCCAGTTTTCTCAAGCTTGCTCCAGTTGTCTTGGGCTTGCTCCAGTTGTCTTGGGCTTGCTCCAGTTGTCTTGTGCTTGCTCCAGTTGTCTTGTGCTTGCTCCAGTTGTCTTGTGCTTGCTCCAGTTGTCTTGTGCTTGCTCCAGTTGTCTTGGGCTTGCCCCAGTTGTCTTGGACTTGCTCTAGATGTCTTGGGATTGCTCCAGTTGTCTTGGCCTTGCTCGGGTTGTCTTGGCCTTGGTCCGGTTGTCTTGGCCTTGCTCCAGTTGTCGTGGGCTTGCTCTGTTTCTGTTGGCCTTGCTCCAGTTGTCTTGGCCTTGATCCAGTTTTCTTGGGCATTCTCCAGTTGTCTTGGGCTTGCTCAAGTTGTCTTGGCCTTGCTCCAGTTGTCTTGGCCTCGCTCCACTTGTCTTGGTCTTGCTCCAGTTGTCTTGGCCATGCTCCAGTTGTCATGGGCTTGCTTCACTTGTATTGGGCTTGCTCCAGTTGTCTTGGCCTTGCTCCAGTTGTCTTGACTTGCTCCAGTTGCCTTGGCCTTGCTCCAGTTGCCTTGGTCTTGCTATTGTTGTCTTGGCCTTGCTCCAGTTGTCTTGGGGTTGCTCTATTTGTCTAAAGCTTGCTCCAGTTTTTTTAGCCTTGCTCCAGTTGTCTTGGGCTTGCTCCAGTTTTCTTGGCCTTGCTCGAGTTGTCTTAGGATTGCTCCAGTTGTCAACGCCTTGCTCCAGTTGTCTTGGGCTTTCTCTAGTTGTCTTGGGCTTGCTCCAATTGTCTTCGGCTTGCTCTAGCTGAATTGGGCTTCCTCCAGTTGTCTTGGCCTTGCTCCCATTGTCTAGGGCCTGTTCCAATTGTCTTGCCCTTGCTCCACTTGTCTTGGGCTTGCTCCAGTTGTCTTGGAATCGCACTAGTTGTCTTGGCCTTGCTCTGGTTGACTTGGCCTTGCTCCAGTTGTCTTGAGCTTGCTCCAGTTGTCTTGGGCTTTTTCCGGTTGTCTTAAGCTTTCTCCAGTTGTCTTGGCCTTGCTCCAGTTGTCTTGGGTTTGGTCAAGTTTTCTTGGTCTTGCTCCAGCAGTCTTGGGCTTTTTCCAGTTATCTTGGACTTGCTCCAGTTGTCTTAGGCTTGCTCCAGTTGTCTTGGGCTTGCTCCAGTTGTCATGGACTTGCTCCAAATGTCTTGGCATTGCTCGAGCAGTCTTGGCCTTGCTCCAGTTGTCTTCGCCTTTCTCCAGTTGTCTTGTGCTTGCTCCAGTTGTCTTGGATTTTTTCCAGTTGACTTGGCATTCCTCCAGTTGTCTTGGCCTTGCTGTAGTTGTCTTGGGCTTGCTCAAGTTGACTGGCCTTGCTCCAGTTGTTTTGGTCTTGCTCAAGTTGTCATGGGCTTCCTCCAGTTGTCTTGGCCTTGCTCCAGGTATATTGGGCTTGCTCCAATTATCTTTGCCTTGCTCTAGTCATCTTGACCTTGCTCAGTTGTCTTTGGCTTGCTCCAGCTGTCTCGGGTTTGCTCCGGTTGTCTTGGCCTTGCTCCAGTTGTTGTGGCCTTGCTCAAGTTGTCTTGGCCTTGCTCCAGTTGTCGTGGCCTTGCTCCAGTTGTCTTGGCCTTGCTGTAGTTGTCTTGGCCATGCTCCAGTTTTCTTGGCCTTGCTCCAGTTGTCTTGGTCTTGCTCTTGTTGTCTTGGCCTTGCTCCAGTTGTCGTGGGCTTGCTCCAATTGTCTTGGCCTTGCTCAAGTTGTCTTGGGCTTGCTAAAGTAGTCTTGGCCTTGCTCCAGTTGTCTTGGGCTTGCTCCAGTTATCTTGGCCTTGCTCCAGTTGTCTTAGGCTTGCTCAAGTTGTCTTGGGCTTGCTCCAGTTGTCTTAGCCTTGCTCCAGTTGTCTTAGCCTTGCTCCAGTTGTCTTAGCCTTGCTCCAGTTGTCTTAGCCTTGCTCCAGTTATCTTGGCCTTGCTCCAGTTGTCTTAGGCTTGCTCAAGTTGTCTTGGGCTTGCTCCAGTTGTCTTGGCCTTGCTCCAGTTGTCTTGGGCTTGCTCCAGTTGTCTTGGGCTTGCTCTAGTAGTCTTGGGCTTGCTCCACGTATCTTGCACTTGCTCCTCTTGTCTTAGGCTTGTTGTAGTTGTCTTGGCCTTGCTTAAGTTGTCTTGGGCTTTCTCCAGTTGTCCTGACCTTGTTCTACGTTTCGTGGGCTTGCTCCAGTTGTCTTGGCATTGCTCGAGTTGTCTTGGCCTTGCTCCAGTTGTCTTGGCATTGCTCCACTTGTCTCGTGCTTGCTCGAGTTAACTTGGAATCTTTCCACTTGTCTTGGCCATGCTCCAGTTGTCTTGGCCTTGCTCCAGTTATCTTGGGACTGTTCCAGTTGTATTGGCATTGCTACAGTTGTCTTGGGCTTGCTCCAGTTGTGTTGGAATTGCTCCAGTTGTCTAAGGCTTGCTCCAGTTATCTTGGGCTTGCTCCAGATGTCTTGGGCTTGCTCCGGTTGTCTAGGGCTTGCTCCAGCTGTCTTGGGCTTGCTCCAGTTGTCTTGGGCATGCTCCAATTGTCTTGGCCTTGCTCCACTTGTCTTGGGCTTGCTCCAGTTGTCTTGGAACTGCTCCAATTGTCTTGGCCTTGCTCCGGTTGTCCTGGCCTTGCTCCAGTTGTCTTGTGTTACTCCAGCTGTCTTGGGCCTTTTTGGTTGTCTGGGGCTTGCTCCAGTTCTCTTGGCCTTGCTCCAGTTGTCTTGGACTTGCTTCAGTTGTCTTGGCCTTGCTCCGGTTGTCTTGGGCTTGCTCCAGTTATCTTGGACTTGATCGAGTTGCCTTAGGCTTGCTCCAGTTGTCTTGGGCTTGCTCCAGTTGTCTTAGGCTTGCTCCGTTTGTCTTGGGCTTGCTCTTGTTGTCTTGGGCTTGCTCTAGTTGTCTTGGGCTTGCTCCACTTGTCTTGGACTTGCTCCAGTTGTCTTGGGCTAGCTGTATTTGTCTTGGCCTTGCTCCAGTTGTATTGGGCTTGCTCTAGATATCTTGGACTTGCTCCAGTAGTCTTGGACTTGCTCTTGTTGTCTTTGGCTTGCTCTAGTTGTCTTGGCCTTGCTCCAGTTGTCTTGGGCTTGCTCCAGCTGTCCCGGCCTTGCTCCAGTTGTCTTGGGCTTGCTCTAGTTGTCTTGTCTTTGTTCCAGTTGTCTTGGGCTTGCTCCAGTTGTCGTGGGCTTGCTCTTATCGTCTGGGCCTTGCCCCAGTTGTCCTGGGCTTGCTCCAGTTGTCTTTGGCTTGCTCCAGTTGTCTTGGGCTTGCTTCAGTTCTCTTGGCCTTGCTCTAGTGTCTTGGACTTGCTCTAGTTGTCTTGGAGTTGCTCCAGTTGTCCTGGGCTGGGTCAAGGTTTGTTGGACTTGCTCCAGTTGTCTTGGACTTGCTCCAGTTGTCTCCGGCTTGCTCCAGTTGTTCTAGCCTTTCTCCAGTTGTTCAGGGCTTGTTCCAGTTGTCTTGGCATTGCTCCAGATGTCTTGGCCTTGCTCCAATAATCTTGGGCTAGCTCCAGTTGTCTTGGCGTTGCTCCAGTAGTCTTGGCCTTGCTCCAGTTGTCTTGGACTTACTCATGTTGTCTTGGGCTTGCTCCACTTGCCTTTAGCTTGCTACAGGTGTCTTGGTCTTGCTTGAGTTATCCTGTACTTGCTCCAGTTGTCTTTGCCTTGTTCCAGTTGCCTTGGTCTTGCTCCAGTTTTCTTGGCCTTGCTCCAGTTGTCTTGGGCTTGCTCCAGTTGTCTATGTTGGAAACCATCGACTCTGACAAGAGTTATTCCCACTTTCTCAATAACGGTTCAGGTCCGAGACCGGACCACCTTGACCCAACGGCCCTCGGTCAGACTAACCGTTGAGCCCAACATGTCAAGCCATCCCCAAGCAAGTTGACATCTGTCACCTGCGTCCGGCTAGCGGAAGGAAGCCATTGCTCTGCCCATTTGTCCTGTTCTGTCCTTTTATGACCGAGGATGTTCATTCCCTCAAGTTAACCAGAACAGTTCTGCTCATCCTGTTCCCCTTTGGTTCCGCGGCTTCGCCGCCGTGTCTTCGCTCTTCTCGCTCCTCGCATTTCCTGTCTTCGCCAGCCCCTCTCAACTCTTCGCTCCGTCACTCTCGCTCCTTCGCTCAGCTCTCTTACTCTGCCAACCATCACTCATTTCGCCAGCACTCTCTCTCACATCAACCTCCCTACCTCAGCTACCTTGCGTCTCAGCCTCTATCAGCTTCCGCGACTAACTCCTTGGACCGCTCTTGCCTACGTCACTCTGCTGATGTACGCTTGCATGTCCTGACGCTTCTGCCTCCCTCTGCTACTGCTGTTCTCGTGTCTGCATTCTTCTGACAGTCTACAGCTTGCTCCAGCTGTCTTGAGCTTGCTCCAGTTGTCTTGTGCTTGCTCTGGTTATCTTGGGCTTTTGCCAGTTGTCTTGCACCAGCTCCAGTTGTCTTGTGCTTGCTCCAGCTGAGTTGGGCTTGCTCCAGTTGTCTTGGCCTTGATCTAGTTCTCTTGGGCTTGCTCCAATTCTCTTGGCCTTGCTCCAATTGTCTTGGGCTTGCTCTAGTTGTCTTGGAATTGCTCCAGTTTTCTTGGCCTTGCTCCGGTTGTCTTGGCCTTGCTCCAAATGTATTGTGTTTGCTCCAGTTATCTTGGGATTTTTCCCAATGTCTTGAGCTAGCTCCAGTTGTCTCGTCCTTCCTCCACGTGTCTTGGGCTTGCTCCAGTTGTCTTGACCTTGCTTCACTTGTCTTGGGCTTGCTGCAATCATATTGGACTTGCTCCAGTCGTCTTAGGCTTACTCCAGTTGTCTTGTGCTTACTCCAGTTGTCTTGGGCTTGCTCCAGTTGTCTTGGGTTTGCTCTAGTTGTCTTGGGCTTGCTCTATTTGTATTTGGCTTGCTCTTCTTGTCTTGGTCTTGCTCCAGTTATCTTGGGCTTAGTGTAGTTGTCTTGGCCTTGCTCCAGTTGTCTTGGGCTTGCTCCAGTTGTCTTAGCCTTGATCCAGATGTCTTGGCCTTGCTCAAGTTGTCTTTGGCTTGCTCCAGTTGTCTTGGCTTTGCTCTAGTTGTCTTGGACTTGCTCTAGTGGTCTTGAGCTTGCTCCTATCATCTAGGCCTTGCTCCAGTTGTCTTGGGCTTGCACCAGTTGTCTTGGGCTTGGTCCAGTTGTATTGGGCCTGCTTCAGTTGTCTTGGCCTTGCTCTAGTTGTCTTGGCCTTGCTTTGATTTTATTGGTCTTGCTCCAGTTGTCCTGGACTTGCTCCAGTTGTCTTCGCCTTGCTCCAGTTGCCTTGGTCTTGGTTATGTTTTCTTGGCCTTACTCCAGTTGTCTTGGGCTTGCTCCAGTTGTTTAAAGCTTGCTCCAGTTATCTTGAGCTTGCTCTTGTTGTCTTGTGCTTGCTCGAGTTGTCTTGGGCTTGCTCGAGTTGTCTTGCACTTGCTCCAGTTGTCTTGGGCTTGCTCCAGTTGAATTGGGCTTGCTGCAGTTGTCTTGGCCTTGCTCCAGTTGTCTGGGGCTTGCTCCAATTATCTTGGCCTTGCTCCACGTGTCTTGGGCTTGCTCCAGTTGTCTTGGAATTGCTCCAGTTTTCTTGGCCTTGCTCCGGTTGTCCTGGCCTTGCTCCAGTTGTCTTGTGCTTGCTCCAGTTGTCTTGGGCTTTTTCCTAATGTCTTGAGCTAGCTCCATTTGTCTTGTCCTTGCTCCTGTGGTCTTGGGCTTGCTACAGTTGTATTGGCATTACTTCACCTGTCTTGCGCTTGCTCCAGTTATCTTGGACTTGCTCAAGTTGTCTTAGGCTTGCTCCAGTTGTCTTGGGCTTGCTCCAGTTGTCTTGGGATTGCTCTCATTGTCTTGGGCTTGCTCTATTTGTCTTGGCCTTACTTCACTTGTATTGGGCTTGCTCCAGTTGTTTAAGGCTTGATGTAGATGTCTTGGCCTTGCTCCAATTGTCTTGGGCTTGCTTCGGTTGTCTTGGCATTGCTCCAGTTGTCTTGGCCTTGCTCCAGCTGTCCTGGGCTTGCTCGAGTTGTGTTGGATTTGTTCCAGCTGTCTTGGGCTTGCTCCAATTATCTTGGCCTTGCTCCTGTCGTCTGGGCATTTGTCCAGCTGTCTTCGGCTTGCTCCACTTGTCTTGGGCTTGCTCCAGTTGTCTTGGGCTTGCTTCAGTTGTCTTGGCCTTGCTCTAGTTGTCTTGGACTTGCTCTAGTTGTCTTGGAATTGCTCCAGTTGTCTTGGGCTTGGTCCAGTTGTATTCGCCTTGTTCCAGTTGTCTTGGAGTCGCTCCAGTTGTCTTGGGCTTGCTCCAGTTGTCTCGGGCTTGCTCAAGTTGTCTTGGGCTTGCTCCAGTTGTCTTGGGCTTGGTCCAGTTGTATTCGCCTTGTTCCAGTTGTCTTGGAGTCGCTCCAGTTGTCTTGGGCTTGCTCCAGTTGTCTCGGGCTTGCTCAAGTTGTTCTGGCCTTTCTCCAGTTGTTCTGGGCTTGCTCCAGTTGTCTTGGCCTTGCTCCAGTTGTCTTGGCTTGCGTCAGTAATCTTGGGCTTGCTCCAGTTGTCTTGGCCTTGATCTAGTAGTCTTGGCCTTGCTCCAGTTGTCTTGGACTTGCTCCAGTTGTATTGGGCTTGCTCCACTTGCCTTGGGCTTGCTCCAGTTGTCTTGGTCTTGCTCCAGTTTTCCTGGGCTTGCTCCAGTTGTCTTTGCCTTGCTCCAATTGTTTATGTCTTGCTCGAGTTGTCTTGGCCTTGCTGCAATTGTATTGGGCTTGCTCCAGTTGAATTGGGCGTGCTCCCGTTGTCTTGGCCTTGCTTCACTTGTCTTGGGTTTGCTCCAGTTATATTGGACTTGCTCCAGTTGTCCGAGGCTTGCTCCAGTTGTCTTGGGCCCACTCCATTTATCTTGGGCTTTCTCCAGTTGTCTTGGGCTTGCTCTAGTTGTCTTGGGCTTGCTCTAGTTTTCTTGGACTTGATCCACTTGTATTGGGCTTGCTGCAGTTGTCTTGGGCTTGCCATAGTTGTCTTGGCCTTGCTCCAGTTGTCTTGGGATTGCTCCAGTTGTCTTGGCCTTGCTCCAGTTGTCTTGGACTTGCTCCAGTTTTGTTAGGCTTGCACCAGTTGTCTTGGCTTTGCTCCAGTTGTCTTGGGCTTGCTCCAGTTGTCTTGGGCTTGCTCCAGTTGTGTTGGGCTTGCTTCAGTTGTCTTGGCCTTGCTCTTGTTGTCTTGGACTTGCATTAGTTGTCTTGGAATTGCTCCAGTTGTCTTGGGCTTGGTCCAGTTGTCTTGGACTAACTCCAGTTGTATTGGACTTCCTCCAGTTGTCTTGGGCTTGCTCCAGTTGTCTTGGGCTTGCTCCAGTTGTTCTCGCATTTCTCAAGTTGTTCTGGGCTTGCTCCTATTTTCTTGGCCTTGCTCCAGTTGTCTTGGCCTTGCTCTAGTAATACTGGGCTTGCTCCAGTTGTCTTGTCATTTCTCTAGTAGTCTTGGCCTTACTCCAGTTGTCTTGGACTTGCTCCAGTTGTCTTTGGCTTGTTCCACTTGCCTTGGGCTTGCTCTAGTTATCTTGGTCTTGCTCCAGTTGTCTTCGCCTTGCTCCAGTTGCCTTGGTCTTGCTCCAGTTGTCTTGGCCTTGCTCCAGTTGTCTTGGGCTTGCTCCAGTTTTCTAAAGCTTGCTCCAGTTGTTTTGTGCTTGCTCCAGTTGTCTTGTGCTGCAGCCAGCTGTCTTGGGCTTGCTCCATTTGTCTTGGACTTGCTCCACTTGTCTTGGGCTTGCTCCAGTTGAATTGGGCTTGCTCCAACTGTCCTGGCCTTGCTCCCCTTGTCTTGGGCTTGCTCCAGTTGTCTTGGAATTGCTCCAGTTGTCTTGGCCTTGCTCCGGTTGTCTTGGCCTTGCTCTGGTTGTCTTGGCCTTGCTCCAGTTGTTTTGTATTTGTTCCAGTTGTCTTAGGCTTGTTCCCAATGTCTTGAGCTAGTTCCAGTTGTCCTTTCCTTCCTCCATCTGTCTTGGGCTTGCTCCAGTTGTCTTGACCTTGCTCCAGTTGTCTTGGGCTTGCTCCAACTGTCCTGGCCTTGCTCCCCTTGTCTTGGGCTTGCTCCATTTGTCTTGGAATTGCTCCAGTTGTCTTGGCCTTGCTCCGGTTGTCTTGGCCTTGCTCTAGTTCTCTTGGCCTTGCTCCAGTTGTCTTGTATTTGTTCCAGTTGTCTTAGGCTTGTTCCCAATGTCTTGAGCTAGTTTCAGTTGTCTTTTCCTTCCTCCATCTGTCTTGGGCTTGCTCCAGTTGTCTTGGCCTTGCTTCACTTGTCTTGGGCTTGCTCCAGTTATCTTGGACTTGCTCCAGTTGTCTTAGGATTGCTTCAGTTGTCTTGGACTTATTCCAGCAGTCTTGGGCTTGCTCCAGTTGTCTTGTTCTTGCCTCAGCTGTCTTGGGCTTGCACTAGTTGTCCTAGGCTTGCTCCACTTGTCTTGGGCTTGCTCCAGTTGTCCTTGGCTTGCTGTAGTTGTCTTGGCCTTGCTCCAGTTGTCTTGGGCTTGCTCCAGTTGTCTTGGCCTTGCAGCAGTTGTTTTCGCTTTGCTCCAATTGTCTTGGGCTTGCTCCTGTTGTTTTGGGCTTGCTCCTGTCGTCTGGGCCTTGCTCCAGTTGTCCTGGGCTTGCTCCAGTTGTCTTGGGCTTGCTCCAGTTGTCTTGGACTTGCTTCAGCTATCTTGGCCTTGATCTAGTTGTCTTGGACTTGCTTTAGTTGTCTTAGAGTTGATCCAGTTGTCTTGGGCTTGGTCCAGTTGTCTTGGCCTTGCTCCAGTTGTCTTGGACTTCCTCCAGTTGTCTTGGGAGTGCTCCAGTTGTCTCGGGCTTGCTCGAGTTGTTCTGGCCCTTCTCCAGTTGTTGTGGGCTTGCTCTAGTTGTCTTGGCCTTGCTCCAGTTGTCTTGGCCTTGCTCCACTAATCGTGGTCTTGCTCCAGTTGTCTTGGCCTTGCTCCAGTAGTCTTGGTCTTGCTCCACTTGTCTTGGACTTGCTCTAGTTGTCTTGGGCTTACTCCACTTGCCTTGGGCTTGCTCCAGTTGTCTTGGCCTTGCTCCAGTTGTCCTGGACTTGCTCCAGTTGTCTTCGCATTCCTCTAGTTACCTTGGTCTTACTCGAGTTGTCTTGGCCTTGCTCCAGTTGTCTTGGGCTTGCTCCAATTGTCTTTGGCTTGCTCCAGTTGTCCTGGGCTTGCTTCAACTGTCTTGGCCTTGCTCTAGTTGTTTTGGACTCTCTCTAGTTGACTTGGAGTTGCTCCAGTTGTCTTGGGCTTAGTCCAGTTGTCTTGGCCTTGCTTCAGTTGTCTTGGACTTACTCCAGTTGTCTTGGGCATGCTCCAGATGTCTCGGGCTTGCTCCAGTTGTTCTGGCCTTTCTCCTGTTGTTCTGGGCTTGCTACAGTTGTCTTGGCCTTGCTCTACGTGTCTTGCCCATGCTCCAGTAATCTTGGGCTTTCTCCATTTGTCTTTGCCTAGCTCCAGTAGTCTTGGCCTTGCTCCAGTTGTCTTGCACTTGCTCCAGTTGTCTTGGGCTTGCCCCACTTGTCTTGGGATTGCTCCAGTTGTCTTGGTCTTGCTCCAGTTGTCCTGGGCTTGCTCCTGTTGTCTTCGACTTGCTCCAGTTGCCTTGGTCTTACTCCAGTTGTCTTGGCCTTGCCCCGGATTTATTGGGCTTGCTCCAGTTGTCTAAGGCTTGCTCTAGTTATCTTGGGCTTGCTCCAGTTATCTTGTGCTTGCTCCAGTTGTGTTGGACTTGCTCCAATTGTTTTGGACTTGCTCCAGATGTCCTGGGCTTGCTCCAGTTGAATGGGGTTTGCTCCAGTTGTCTTGGCCTTCCTCCTGTTGTCTTGGGCTTGCTCCAATTGTCTTGGCCTTGCTTTTCTTGTCTTGGGCTTGCTCTAGTTGTCTTGGAATTCCTCCAGTTGTCTTGGCCTTGCTCCGGTTGTCTTGGCCTTGCTCCAGTTGTCTTGGGATTCCTCTAGTTGTATTAGCCTTGCTCCAGTTGTGTTGGGCTTGCTTCAGAGGTCTTGGCCTTGCTCTACTTGTCTTGGCCTTGCTTCAGTTGTCTTGGCCTTGCTCCAGTTGTCTTGGCCTTGCTCCAGTTGTCTTGGGATTTCTCCAGTTGACTTTGCCTTGCTCCAATTGTCTTGGGCTTGCTCCAGCTGTCTTCGCCTTGCTCCAGTTTTTTTGAGCTTGCTCGAATTGTCTTGGTCTTGCTCCAGTTGACCTGGCCTTGCTATAGTTATGTAGGGCTTGCTCCAGTTGTCTTCGCCTTGCTCTAGCTGTATTGGCTTTGCTCCAGTTGTCTTGGGCTCACTCCAGTTGTCTTGGCCTTGCTCCAGTTGTCTCGGCCTTGCTCCAGTATTCTTGGGCTTGCTCCAGTTGTCTTGGCCTTGCTCCAGTCGTCTTGGCCTTGCTCCAGTTGTTTTGGACCTGCTCCAGTTGTCTTGGGCTTGCTCCACTTGCCTTGGCCTTTCTCCAGTTGCTTTGGTCTTGCTCCAGGTGTCTTGGCCTTGCTCCAGGTGTTTTGGGCTTGCTCTAGTTATCTTGGACTTGCTCCAGTTGTCTTAGGCTTGCTCCAGTTTTCTTGGGCTTACTCCCGTTGTCTTGGGCTTGCTTCAGTTGTCTTGGGCTTGCTCCAGTTCTTTTGGGCTTGCTTTAGTTGTCTTCGGCTTGCTCCACTTGTCCTGGGCTTGCTCCTGTTGTCTTGGGCTTGCTGTAGTTGTCTTGGCCTTGCTCCGGTTGTCTTGGGCTTGCTCCAGTCATCTTGGCCTTGCTCCAGTTGTCTTGGCCTTGCTCCAGTTGTCTTGGGCTTGCTCCAGTTGTCTTGGTTTTTCTCCAGTTGTCTTGAGCTTGCTCCAGTTGTCTTGGGCTTTCTCTTGTTGTCTGGGCCTTGCTCCAGTAATCTTGGGCTTGCTCCAGTTGTCTTGGGCTTGCTCCAGCTGTCCTGGGCTTGCTTTAGTTGTCTTGGCCTTGCTCTAGTTGTCTTGGACTTGCTCCTGTTGTCTTTCCCTTGCTCCAGTTGTCTCAGGCTTGCTCCAGTTGTTCTGGCCCTTTGCGAGTTGTTCTGGGCTTGCTCCAGTTGTCTTCGCCTTGCTCCACTTGTCTTGGCCTTGCTCCAGTAATCTTGGGCTTGCTCTAGTTGTCTTGGTCTTGCTCCAGTAGTCTTGGCCTTGCTCCAGTTATCTTGGACTTGCTCCAGTTGTCTTGGGCTTGCTCCACTGGTCTTGGGCTTGCTCCAGTTGTCTTGGTCTTGCTCTAGTTGTCCTTGGCTTGCTCCAGTTGTCTTGGCCTTGCTATAGTTGCCTTGGTCCTGCTCCAGTTGTCCTGGCCTTGCTCCAGTTTTTTTGGGCTTGCTCCAGTTTTCTAAAGCTTGCTCCAGTTATCTTTGGCTTGCTCCATTTGTCTTGTGCTTGCTCCAGTTGTCTTGGGCTTGCCCCAGTTGTCTTGGACTTGCTCTAGATGTCTTGGGCTTGATCCAGTTGAATTGGGCTTGCTCTAGTTGTCTGGGCCTTGCTCCAATTGTCGTGGGCTTGCCCGAATGGTCTTAGCCTTGCTTATCATGTCTTGGACTGGCTCCAGTTGTATTGGTATTGCTCCAGTTGTCTTGGTCTTGCTCCGGTTTTCTTGGCCTTGCTCCAGTTGTCTTGGGATTGTTCCTGTTGTCTTGGCCTTGCTCCAGCTGTCTTGGGCTTGCTCCAGAGGCCTTGGCCTTTCTCCACTTGTCTTGGACTTGCTCCAGTTGTCTTGGCATTGCCTGAGTTGTCTTGGCCTTGCTCCAGTTGTCATGGCCTTGCTCCAGTTGTCTTGTGCTTGCTCCGGTTGTCTTGGACAATTTCCAGTTGTCTTGGCCTTGCTCAAGTTGTCTTGGCCTTGCTTCAGTTGTCTTGGGATTGCTCCAGTTGACTTGGCCTTGCTCCAATTGTCTTGGGTTCGCTCCAATTGTCTTGGCCTTGCTCCATTTGTCTTGGGCTTGCTCGAGATGTCGTGGGCTTGCTCCACTTGTCTTGGCCTTGCTCCAGTTATCTTGCGCTTGCTCCAGTTGTCTTGGCCTTGCTCTAGTTGTCTTAGCCTTGCTCCAATTGTCTCGGGCTTGCTCCAGTTGTCTTGGCCTTGCTCCAGTTGTCAAGTCCTTACTCCAGTTGCCTTGGCCTTGCTCCACATGTCTTGGCCTTCTTCCAGTTCTCTTGGTGTTGCTCCAGTTGTCTTGGCCTTGCTCCAGTTGTCTTGGGCTTGCTGCAATTGTCTTAGCATTGCTCCAGTTGTCTTGGGCTTGCTCAAGTTGTTTTGGCCTTGCTTCAGTTGTCTTGGCCTTGCTCCAGTTGTCCCGGCATTGCTCCAGTAATATTGGGCTTGCTCCAGTTGTCTTGGCCTTGCTCCAGTAGTCTTGGCCTTGCTCCAGTTGTCTTGGACTTGCTCCAGTTGTCTTGGGCTTGCTCCACTTGCCTTGGCCTTTCTCCAATTGCCTTGGTCTTGCTCCAGTTGTCTTGGCCTTGCTCCAGGTGTCTTGGGCTTGCTCCAGTTGTCTAAAGCTTGCTCCGGTTATCTTGGGCTTGCTCCAGATGTCTTGTGCTAGCTCCAGTTGACTTGGGCTTGCTCCAGTTGTCGTTCACTTTCCCAGTTGTATTTGGCTTGCTCCAGTTGAATTGGGCTTGCTCCAGTTGTCTTGAACTTGCTCCAGTTGACTTGGGCTTGCTCCAATCGTCTTGTCCTTGCTCCACTTGTCTTGGGCTTGCTCCAGTTGTCTTGGAATTGCTCCAGTTGTCTTGGCCTTTCTTCGGTTGTCTTGGCCTTGCTCCAGGTGTCTTGTGCTTGTTCCAGCTGTCTTGGGCTTTTTACCAATGTCTTGAGCTAGCTCCAGTTGTCTTGTCCTTGCTCCAGTTGTCTTGGGCTTGCTACAGTT
The DNA here is from genome assembly GCA_023375785.1 of Penium margaritaceum. NCBI lineage: Eukaryota > Viridiplantae > Streptophyta > Zygnematophyceae > Desmidiales > Peniaceae > Penium > Penium margaritaceum. Next base: position 74,529 of record SZWC01005655.1, on the reverse strand, counting down.
ATCTTGGCCTTGCTTCACTTGTCTTGGGTTTGCTCCAGTTATCTTGGACTTGCTCCAGTTGTCTTGGGCTTGCTCCAGTTTTATTGGGGTTTCTCTAGTTGTCTTCGGCTTGCTCCACTTGTCTTGAGCTTGCTCCTGTTGTCTTGGGCTTGCCGTAGTTGTCTTGGACTTGCTTCAGTTGTGTTGGGCTTGCTCCTGTTGTCTTGGCCTTGCTCCAGTTTTCTTGGCCATGCTCCACTTGTCGTGGACTTGCTACAGTTGTCTTGGGCTTGCTCCTGTTGTATGGGCCTTGCTCCAGTTTTCTTGGGCTTGCTCCAGTTGCCTTGGGCTTGCTCCAGTTGTCTTGGGCTTGCTTCAGTTGTCTTGGCCTTGCTCTAGTTGCTTTGGACTTGCTCTTGTTCTCTTGGAGTTGCTCCAGTTGTCTTCGGCTTGGTCCAGTTGTCTTGGCATTGCTCCAGTTGTCTTGGAGTTGCTCTAGTTGTCTTGGTCTTGGTTCAGTTGTCTCGGGCTTGCTCCAGTTGTTCTGGCCTTTCGCGAGTTGTTCTGGGCTTGCTTCAGTTGTCTTGGCCTTGCTGCAGTTGTCTTGGCCTTGCTCCAGTAATCTTGGGCTTGCACCAGTTGTCTTGGCCTTGCTCCAGTAGTCTTGGCCTTGCTCCAGTTGTCTTGGACTTGCTCCAGTTGTCTTGGGCTTGCTCCACTGGTCTTGGGCTTGCTCTAGTTGTCTTGGTCTTGCTCCAATTGTCATTGGCTTGCTTCAGTTCTCTTGGCCTTGCTCCAGTTTCCTTGGTCTTGCTCTAGTTGCCCTGGCCTTCCTCCTATTTTCCTGGGCTTGCTCCAGTTGTCCAAAGCTTACTCCAGTTATCTAGGGCTTGCTCCAGTTGTCTTGTGCTTGCTCCAGTTGTCTTGGGCTTGCTCCAGTTGTCTTGGACTTGCTCCAAATTTCTTGGACTTGCTCCTGTTGAATGGGGCTTGCTCTAGTTGTCTTGGCCTTGCTCCAGTTGTCTTGGGCTTGCTTGAACTATCTTGGCCTTGCTTCTCTTGTTTTGGCCTTGCTCCAGTTGTCTTGGTATTGCTCTAGTTGTCTTGGCCTTGCTCCGGTTGTCTTGGCCTTGCTCCAGCTGTCTTGGGATTGCTCCAGTTGTCTCTGCCTTGCTCCAGTTGTCTTGGGCTTGCTCCAGAGGCCTTGTCCATTCTCCACTTGTCTTGGACTTGCTCCAGTTTTCTTGGCATTGCCCGTTTTGTCTTGGCCTTGCTCCAGTTGTCTTGGCCTTGCTCCAGTCGTCTTGTGCTTGCTCCAGTTGTCTTAGACGTTTTCCAGTTGTCTTGGCCTTGCTCCAGTTGTCTTGGCCTTGCTTCAGTTGTCTTGGGATTGCTCCAGTTGACTTTGCCTTGCTCCTCTTGTCTTGGGCTTGCTCCAGTTGTCTTGGCCTTGCTCCATTTGTCTTGGACTTGCTCGAGTTGTCTTGGGCTTGCTCCATTTCTCTTGGCCTTGCGCCAATTATCTTGGGCTTGCTCCAGTTGTCTTGGCCTTGCTCTAGATGTCTTGGCCTTGCTCCAGTTCCCTCGGGCTTGCTCGAGTTGTCTTGGCGTTTCTCCAATTGTCAAGGCCTTGCTCCAGTTGTCTTGGCCTTGCTCCAGTTGTCTTGGCCTTGCTCCAGTTGCCTTGTTGTTGCTCCAGTTGTCTTGGCATTGCTCCAGTTGTCTTGGGCTTGCTCCAATTGTCTTAGCATTGCTCCAGTTGTCTTGGGCTTGCTCAAGTTGTCTTTGCCTTGCTCCTGTTGTCTTGGGCTTAATCCAGTTGTCTTGGGCTTGCTCCAGTTGTCTTAGCCTTTTTCGAGTTGTCTTGGGCTTGCTCCAGTTGTCTTGGGCTTGCTCCAGTTGTCTTGGGCTTGCTTGAGTTGTCTTGGCCTTGCTTCAGTTGTCTTGACCTTGTTTCAGTGGACTTGGGCTTGCTCCAATTGTCTTGGCCTTGCTCCACATGACTTGGGCTTGCTCCAGTTGTCTTGGGCTTTTTCCCAATGTCTTGACCTTGCTCCAGTTGTCTTGGGCTTGCTACGGTTGTCTTGGCCTTGCTTCACTTGTCTTGGGCTTGCTCCAGTTAATTTGTTCTTGCTCCAGTTGTCTTAGGCTTGCTCCAGTTTTATTGGACGTTCTCCAGTTGTCTTGGGCTTGCTCCAGTTGTCTTGGGCTTGCTCCAGTTTTATTGGGCTTTCTCTAGTTGTCTTCAGCTTGCTCTACTTGTCTTGGGCTTGCTCCTGCTGTGTTTGGCTTGCCGTAGTTATCTTGGCCTTGCTCCAGTTGTCTTGGGCTTGTTCCGGTTGTCTTGGCCTTACTCCAGTTGTCTTGGCCTTGCTCCAGTTGTCCTGGGCTTGCTCTAGTTGTCTTGGCTTTGCTACAGTTGTCTTGGGCTTTCTGCAGTTGTCTTGGGCTTGCTCCTGTTGTCTGGGCCTTGCTCCAGTTTCCTTGGGGTTGCTCCAGTTGACTTGGACTTTCTCCAGTTGTCTTGAGCTTGCTTCAATCGTCTTGGCCTTGCTCTAGTTGTTGTGGACGTGATCTAGTTGTCTTGGGGTTGCTCCTGTTGTCTTGGGCTTGGTCTAGTTATCTTGGCCTTGCTCCAGTTGTCTCGGACTTGCTCTAGTTGTCTTGGCCTTGCTCCAGTTGTCCCGGGCTTGCTCCAGTTGTTATAGCCTTTTGCGAGTTGTTCTGGGCTTGCTTCAATTGTCTTGGCCTTGCTCCAGTTGTCTTGGCCTTGCTCCACTAATCTTGGGCTTGCTCCGGTTGTCTTGGCCTTGCTCCAGTAGTCTTGGCCTTACTCCAGTTGTCTTGCACCTGCTCTTGTTTTCTCGCACATGCTCTAGTTGTCTTGGGCTTGCTCCACTGGTCTTGGGCTTGCTCCAGTTGTCTTGGTCTTGCTCCAGTTGTCGTTGGCTTGCTTCAGTTGTCTTGGCCTTGCTCCAATTGCCCTGGCCTTGCTCCAGTTTTCTTGGGCTTGCTCCAGTTGTCTAAAGCTTACTCCAGTTATCTTGGGCTTGCTCCAGTTGTCTTGTGCTTGCTCCAGTTGTCTTGGACTTGCTCCAGTTGTCTTGGACTTGCTCCAGATGTCTTGGGCTTGCTCCAGTTGAATGGGGCTTGCTCCAGTTGTCTTGGCCTTGCTCCAGTTGTCTTGGGCGTGCTTCAATTGTCTTGGCCTTGCTTCTCTTGTCTTGGGCTTGCTCAAGTTGTCTTGGGATTGCTCCAGTTGTCTTGGCCTTGCTCCAGTTGTCTTGGGCTTGCTCCTGAGGCCTTGGCCTTTTTCCACCTGTCTTGGACTTGCTGCAGTTCTCTTGGCATTGCCCGAGTTGTCTTGGCCTTGCTCCAGTTGTCTTGGCCTTACTCCAGTCGTCTTGTGCTTGCTCCAGTTGTCTTGGACATTTTCCAGTTGTCTTGGCCTTGCTCCTGTTGTCTTGGCCTTGCTTCAGTTTTCTTGGGATTGCTCCAGTTGAATTGGCCTTGCTTCAATTGTCTTGGGCTTGCTCCAGTTGTCTTGGCCTTGCTCCATTTGTCTTGGGCTTGCTCGAGTTGTCTTGGGCTTGCTCCAGTTGTCTTGGCCTTGTCCAGTTATTTTGGGCTTGCTCCAGTTGACTTGGCCTTGCTCTAGTTGTCTTGGCCTTGCTCCAGTTGTCTTGGGCTTGCTCCAGTTGTCTTGGCCTTGCTCCATTTGTCTTGGGCTTGCTCGAGTTGTCTTGGGCTTGCTCCAGTTGTCTTGGCCTTGTCCAGTTATTTTGGGCTTGCTCCAGTTGACTTGGCCTTGCTCTAGTTGTCTTGGCCTTGCTCCAGTTGTCTCGTGCTTGCTCCAGTTGTCTTGGCCTTGCTCCAGTTCTCAAGGCCTTGCTCCAGTTGGCTTGGCTTTGCTCCAGTTGTCTTGGCCTTGCTCCAGTTGTCTTGGTGTAGCTCCAGTTTTCTTGGCCTTGCTCAAGTTGTCTTGGGCTTGCTCCAATTGTCTTAGCATCGCTCCAGTTGTCTTGGGCTTGCTCAAGTTGACTTGGCCTTGCTCCAGTTGTCTTGGGCTTAATCCAGTTGTCTTGGGCTTGCTCCAGTTGTATTAGCCTTGCTCCAGTTGTGTTGGGCTTGCTCCAGTTGTCTTGGGCTTGCTTCAGTTGTCTTAGGCTTGCTTGAGTTGTCTTGGCCTTGCTCCAGTTGTCTTGGCCTTGCTCCAGTTGTCTTGGGCTTGCTCCAGTTGTCTTGGTCTTGCTCGAGTTGTCTTGGGCTTGCTCCAGTTGTCTTGGGCTTGCTTCTGTTGTCTTGGCCATGGTCGAGCTGTCTTGGGCTTGTTTTAGTTGTCTACACCTTGCTCCAGTTGTTTTAAGCTTGCTTTTGTTATCTTGGAATTGCTTCAGTTGTCTTGGCCTTGCTCCAGTTGTCTTGAGCTTGCTCCAGTTTTCTTGGGATTGCTCTTGTTGTCTTGGGCTTTCTCCAGTTGTCTTGGACTTGCTCCAGTTGTCTTGGCCTCAATCCAGTTGTCTCGGCCTTGCTCCGGTTGTCTTGGCCTTGCTCCAGGTGTCTTGGCCTTGCTCCAGCTGTCTTGGGCTTGCTCCAGTTCTCTTGGCCTTGCTCCAGTTGTCTTGGCCTTGCTCCAATTGTCGCGGGCTTGCTCCAGTTGTCTTGGCCTTACTCGAGTTGTCTTGGCCTTGCTCCAGTTGTGTTGGCATTGCTCCAGTTTTCTTGGCCTTGCTCCAGTAGTCTTGGCCTTGCTCCAGTTGTCTTGGCCTTGCTCCATTTGTCTTGGACTTGCTCCAGTTATCATGGGCTTGCTCCACTTGTCTTGGGCTTGCTCTAATTGTCTTGGCGTTGCTCCAGTTGTCCTGGGCTTGCTCCATTTATCTTGGCCTTGCTCCAGTTGCCTTGGTCTTGCTCCAGTTCTATTGGAATTGCTCCAGTTTTCTTCGGCTTGCTCCTGTGGTGTTGGGCTTGCTCTAGTTGTTATGGGCTTGCTGCGGTTGTCCTTGGCTTGCTCCAGTTATCTTGGGCTTGCTCTAGTTGTCTTGGGCTTGCTCCACTTGTCGTAGGCTTGCTCTAGTTGTCCTGGGCTTGCTGTAGTTGTCTTGGCCTTGCTCCAGTTGTCTTGGGCTTGCCCTCGTTGTTTTGGCATTGCTCCACTTGTCTTGGACTTGCTCCAGTTGTCTTGGCATTGCCCGAGCTGTCTTGGCCTTGCTCCAGTTGTCTTGGACTTGCTCCAGTTGTATTGTGCATTCTCCAGTTGTCTTGGACGTTTTCCAGTTGTCTTTGCCTTGCGCCAGTTGTCTTGGCCTTGCTCCAGTTGTCTTGGGATTGCTCTAGCTAACATGGTCTTGCTCCATTTGTCTTGGGCTTGCTCCAGTCATATTGGACTTGCTCCAGATTTCTTAGGCTTGCTCCAGTTGTCTTGGGCTTGCTCCAGTTTTCTTGGGCTTGCTCTCGTTGTCTTGGGGTTGCTCCAGTTGTCTTGGCTTGCTCCACTTGTCTTGGGCTTGCTCCAGTTGTCTTGGGCTTGCTTCAGTTGTCTTGGCGTTGCTCCACTTATCTTGGACTTGCTCCAGTTGTCTTGGCATTCCCTGAGTTGTCATGGCCTTGCTCCAGTTGTCTTGGCCTTGCTCTAATTGTCGCGGGCTTGCTTCAGTTGTCTTGGCCTTGCTCCAGTTGTCTTGGCCTTGCTTCAGTTGTCTTCGCCTTGCTCCAGTTGTCTTGGCCTTGCTCCAAATGTCTTGGACTTGCTCCAGTTGTCTTGGGCTTGCTCCACTTGTCTTGGGCTTGCTCTTGTTGGCTTGGCCTTGCTCCAGTTGTCCTGGGTTTGCTCCAGTGGTCTTGGCCTTGCTTCAGCTGCCTTGCTCTTGCTCCAGTTGTATTGGGCTTGCTCCAGTTGTCTTTGGCTTCCTCCTGTTGTCTTGGGCTTGCTCCAGTTGTCTTGGGCTTGCTCCGGTTGTATTGGGCTTGCTCCAGTTGTATTGGGATTTCTCTAGTTGTCTTGGGCTTGCTCCACGTGTCTTGGGCTTGCTCCAGTTGTCTTGGGCTTCATGTAGTTGTCTTGGCCTTGCTCTAGTTGGCTTGGACTTGCTCCAGTGGTCTTGGCATTGCCTGAGTTGTCTTGGCCTTGCTCCATTTGTCTTGGACCTTCTCTAGTTGTATTGTGCATGCTCCAGTTGTCTTGAACGTTTTCCAGTTCTTTTCGCCTTGCTCCAGTTGTCTTGGGATTGCTCCTGTTAACATGGCCTTGCTCCATTTGTCTTCGGCTTGCTCCAGTTATATTGGACGTGCTTCAGATTTCTTAGGCTTGCTCCAGTTTTCTTGGGCTTGCTCCAGTTGCATTGGGCTTGCTCCAGTTATCTTGGGGTTGGTCCAGTTGTCTTGGGCTTGCTCCACTTGTCTTGGGCTTGCTCCAGTTGTCTTGGGATTGCTTCAGTTGTCTTGGCCTTGCTCCACTTATCTTGGACTTGCTCTAGTTGTCTTGGCATTCCCCGAGTTGTCTTGGCCTTGCTCCAGTTGTGTTGGCCTTGCTTCAGTTGTCTTGTGCTTGTTCCAGTTGTCTTGGACCTTTTCCAGTTTTCTTGGCCTTGCTCCAGTTGTCTTTGCCTTTCTCCAGTTGTATTGGGATTGCTCCAGTTGACTTGGCCTTGCTCCAATTGTCTTGGGCTTGCTATTGTTTTATTGGCCTTGCTCCAGTTGTCTTGGGCTTCATCGAGTAGTCTTGGGATTGCTCCAGTTGTCTTGGCCTTGCTCCAATAATCTTGGGCTTGCTCTAGTTGTCTTGGCCTTCCTCCAGTTGTCTTGGCCTTGCTCCAGCTGTCTTGGTGTTGCTTCAGTTGTGTTGGCCTTGCTCCAGTTGTCTTGGACTTGCTCAAGTTGTGTTGGCCTTTCTCCAGTTGTCTTGGTCTTGCTCGAGTTGTCTTGGGCTTGCTCCTGTTGTCTTGGCCTTGCTCCAGTTATCTTGGGCTTGCTCCAGTTTTTTTGGGCTTGCTCCAGTTGTCTTGGGCTTGCTTGAGTTGTCTTGGCCTTGCTCTAATTGTCTTGGCTTTGGTCCAGTTGTCGTCTGCTTGCTCCAGTTGTCTTGGACTTGCTCCAGTTGTCTTGGGCTTGCTCAAGCTGTCTTGGGCGGGCTTTTGTTGTCTTGGCCTTGCTTGAGTTGTCTTGGGCTTGCTTCAGTTCTCTACGCCTTGCTCCAGTTTTGTTGGGCATGCTCCAGTTGTCTTGGAATTGCTCCAGTTGTCCTCGCCCTGCTCCAGTTGTCTTGTGCTTGCTCCTGTTATCTTGGGCTTGCTCCTGTTGTATTGGGCTTGCTCCAGTTGTCTTGGGCTTGTTCCAGTTGTCTTGGCCTCGGTACAGTTGTCTTGGGCTAGCTCCAGTTGTCTTGGCCTTGCTCCAGTTGTCTTGGTCTTGCTTCGGTTGTTTTGGCCTATCTCCAGCTGTCTTTGCCTTGCTCCAGTTGTCTTAGGCTTGCTCCAGTTCTCTTGGGTTTGCTCCTGTTGTCTTGGCCTTGCTCCAGTTGTCACGGGCTTGCTCCAGTTGTCTTTGGCTTGCTCCAGTTGTCTTGGCTTTGCTCTAGTTGTCTTGGTCTTGCTCCATTTGTCTTGGCCTTGCTCCAGCTGTCTTGGCCTTGCTTCAGTTGTCTTCGACATGCTCCAGTTGTCTTGGACTTACTCCAGTTTTCTTGGACGTGCTCCACTTGTCTTGGGCTTGGTGCAGTTGTCTTGGCCTTGCTCCAGTTGTTCTGGGCTTGCTCCGGTTGTCTTGGCCTTCCTCCAGTTGCCTTAGTCTTGCTCCAGTTGTCTTGGCCTTCCTCCAGTTACCTTAGTCTTGCTTCAGTTGTCTTGGCTTTGCTCCAGCTGTCTTGGCCTTGCTCCAGTTGTTTTGGATTTGCTTCAGTTGTCTTGTGCTTGCTCCATTTGTCTTCGGCTTGCTCCAATTGTCTTGGACTTGCTCCAGTTGTCTTGGGCTTGCTCCAGTTGAATTGTGCTTGCTCCAGTTGTCTTGGCCTTGCTCCAGTTATCTTGCGCTTGCTCCAGTTGTCTTGGGCTTGCTCCAGTTGAATTGTGCTTGCTCCAGTTTTCTTGGGAGTTTTCCCAATGTCTGGAGCTAGCTCCAGTTGTCTTGGCCTTGCTTGTCTTGGGCTTGCTCCAGTTATCTTAAAATTGCTCCAGTTTTCTTAGACTTGTTTGAGTTGTGTAGGGCTTGCTCCAGTTGTCTTGGTTATGCTCCAGTTCTCTTGGGATTGCTATAGTTGTCTTGGGCTTGCTGTAGTTGTCTTGGCCTTGCTCCAGTTGTCTTGGGCTTGCTCCAGTTGTCTTGGCCTTGCTCCATTTGTCTTGGACTTGCTCCAGTTGTCTTGGCATTTCCCGAGTTGTCTTTGCCTTGCTCCGGTTGTCTTGGCCTTACTCCAGTTTTCTTGTGCTTGCTCCAGTCGTCTTGGACGTTTTCCAGTTGTCTTTGCCTTGCTCCAATTGTCTTGGCCTTGCTTCAGTTCTCTTGGGATTGCTCCAGTTGACTTCGCCTTGCTTCAATTGTATCGGGCTTGCTCCAGTTGTCTTGGCCTTGCTCCAGTTTTCGTGGGCTTGCTCGACATGTCTTGGGCTTGCTCTAGTTCTATTGGCCTTGCTCCAGTTATCTTGGGCTTGCTCCAGTTGTCTTGGCCTTGCTCTAGTTGTCTTGGCCTTGCTCCAGTTGTCTCGGGCTTGCTCCAGTTGTCTTGGCCTTGCTCTAGTTGTCATGGCCTTGCTCCAATTGTCTTGGCCTTGCTCCTGTTGTATGGGCCCTGCTCCAGTTGTCTTGGTGTTGCTCCAGTTGTCCTGCCCCTTGCTGCAGTTTTCTTGGGCTTGCTCCAAGTGTCTTAGCCTTGCTCCAGTTGTCTTAGGCTTGCTCCAGATGTCTTAGGCTTGCTCCAGTTGTCTTGGACTTGCTCCAGTTTTCTTTGGCTTGCTCCACTTGTCTTGGGCTTACTCCAGTTGTCTTGGGCTTGCTTGCATTGTCTTGGCCTTGCTCCAGTTGTCTTGGGCTTGCTCCAGTTGTCTTGGGCTTGCTCCAGTCGTCTTGGACTCGGTCCAGTTGTCTTGGCTTTGCTCCGGTTGTCTTGGCATTACTCGATTTGTCTTGGCCTTGCTCCAGTTGTCTTGGCCTTGCTCCAGTTGTCTTGGCCTTGCTCCAGTTGTCTTCGACTTGCCCCAGTTTTCTTGGGCTTGCTCCACTTGTCTTGGGCTTGCTCCAATTGTCTTTGCCTTGCTCCAGTTGTCCTGGGCTTGCTTCAGTTGTCTTGGCCTTGCTCTAGTTGCCTTGGTCTTTCTCCAGTTGTCTTGGGCTTGCTCCAGTTGTCTTGGGCTTGCTCTAGTTGTCTTGGGCTTGCTTCAGTTGTCTTGGCCTTGCTCTAGTTGCCTTGGTCTTTCTCCAGTTGTCTTGGGCTTGCTCCAGTTGTCTTGGGCTTGCTCTAGTTGTCTTGGGCTTGCTCCAATTGTCTTGTGCTTGCTCCAGTTGTCTTGGACTTGCTCCAGTTGTCTTTGGCTTTCTCTAGTTGTCTTGGGCTTGCTCCACTTGTCTTGGGCTTTCTCCAGTTGTCTTGTGCTTGCTCCAGTTGTCTTGGACTTGCTCCAGTTGTCTTTGGCTTTCTCTAGTTGTCTTGGGCTTGCTCCACTTGTCTTGGGCTTTCTCCAGTTGTCTTGTGCTTGCTTTAGTTGTCTTGGCCTTGCTCGAGTTTTCTTGGGCTTGCTCTAGTTGTCCTGGCCTTGCTCCACTTGTCTTGGACTTGCTCCAGTTGTCCTGGCCTTGCTTCAGTTGTCTTGTTCTTGCTCTAGTTGTCTTGGACTTTTCCAGTTGTCTTGGCATCGCTCCAGTTGTCTTGGGCTTGCTCAAGTTGTCTTGGGCTTGCTCTAGTACTCTTGGGCTTCCTCCAGTTGTCTTGGGCTTGCTCTGGTTGTCTTAGGCTTGCTCCACTTGTCTTGGGCTTGCTCAAGTTGTCTTGGGCTTGTTATAGTTGTCTTGGCCATGCTCCAATTGTCTTGGGCTTGCTCCATTTGTCTTGGCCTTGCTCCACTTGTATTAGACCTTCTCCAGTTCTCTTGGCATTCCCCGAGTTGTCTTGGCCTTTTTCCCGTTGTCTTTGCCTTGCTCCAGTTGTCTTGGCCTTGCTCCAGTTCTCTCGGACTTGCTCCAGTTGTCTTGGCCTTGCTCCACTTGTCTTGGGCTTGCTCAAGTTGTCTTGGGCTTGCTCCAGTTGTCTTGGCCGTGCTTCATTTATCTTGGGTTTGCTCCAGTTGTCTTGGCCTTGCTCTAGTTGTCTTGGCCTTGCTCCAGTTGTCTCGGGCTTGCTCCAGTTGTCTTGGCCTTGCTCCAGTTGTCGTGGCATTGCTCTAGTTGTCTTGGTCTTGCTCCAGTTGTCTTGTTGTTGCTCTAGTTGTCTTGGCCTTGCTCCAGTTGTCTTATGCTTGCTCTAATTGTCTTAGCGTTGCTCCAGTTGTCTTGGGCTTGCTCAAGTCGTCTTGGGCTTGCTCTAGTTGTCTTGGTTTTGCTCCTGTTGTCTTGGGTTTGCTCGAGTTATCTTGGGCTTACTCCAGTTGTCTTGGGCTTGCTTAAGTTGTCGTGGCCTTGCTCCAGTTGTCTTGGGCTTGCTCCAGTTGTCTTCGGCTTGCTCAAGTTGTCTTGGGTTTGCTCCAGTTTTCTTGGAATTGCTCGAGTTCTCTTGGGCTTGCTTCTGTTGTCTACGCCTTGCTCCAGTTGTTTTGGGCTCACTCAAGTTGTCTTGGAATTTCTCTAGTTGTCTTGGCCTTGCTCCAGTTGTCTTGGCCTTCTACAGTTGTCTTGGGCTTGTTCCTGTTGTCTTTGGCTTGCTCCAGTTGTGTTCGGCTTGCTCCAGTCGTCTTGACCTCGGTCCAGTTGTCTTGGCCTTGCTCTGGTTGTCTTGGCCCTGCTCCAGATGCCTTCGCCTTGCTCCAGTTTTCTTGGGCTTGCTCCAGTTCTATTGGCCTTGCTCCCGTTGTCTTCGCCTTGCTCCAGCTGTCACCGGCTTGCTCCAGTTGTCTTGGGCTTGCTCCAGTTATATTTGCCTTGCTCTAGTTGTCTTGGCATTGCTCCAGTTGTCTTGGCCTTCCTCCAGTTATCTTGGCCTTGCTCTAGTTGTCTTGCACTTGCTCCAGTTTTCTTGGGCTTGCCCAACTTGTCTTGGGCTTGCTCCAGTTGTATTGGCCTTGCTCAAGTTGTCCTGGGTTGCTCCAGTTGTCTTGGCCTTGCTCCAATTGCCTTGGTCTTTCTCCAGTTGTCTTGGGCTTGCTCCAGTTGTCTTGGCCTTGCTCCAGTTCTCTTGGGCTTGCTGGACTTGTCTTGGCCTTGCTGCACTTGTCTTGGGCTTGCTTGAGTTGTCCTGGCCTTGCTCCAGTTGTCTTGGCCTTGTTCCAGTTGTCTTGGCCTTGCTCCAGTTCTCTTGGGCTTGCTGGACTTGTCTTGGCCTTGCTGCACTTGTCTTGGGCTTGCTTGAGTTGTCCTGGCCTTGCTCCAGTTGTCTTGGCCTTGTTCCAGTTGTCTTGGCCTTGCTCCAGTTCTCTTGGGCTTGCTGGACTTGTCTTGGCCTTGCTGCACTTGTCTTGGGCTTGCTTGAGTTGTCCTGGCCTTGCTCCAGTTGTCTTGGCCTTGTTCCAGTTGTCTTGGCCTTGCTCCAGTTCTCTTGGGCTTGCTGGACTTGTCTTGGCCTTGCTGCACTTGTCTTGGGCTTGCTTGAGTTGTCCTGGCCTTGCTCCAGTTGTCTTGGCCTTGTTCCAGTTGTCTTGGCCTTGCTCCAGTTCTCTTGGGCTTGCTGGACTTGTCTTGGCCTTGCTGCACTTGTCTTGGGCTTGCTTGAGTTGTCCTGGCCTTGCTCCAGTTGTCTTGGCCTTGTTCCAGTTGTCTTGGCCTTGCTCCAGTTCTCTTGGGCTTGCTGGACTTGTCTTGGCCTTGCTGCACTTGTCTTGGGCTTGCTTGAGTTGTCCTGGCCTTGCTCCAGTTGTCTTGGCCTTGTTCCAGTTGTCTTGGCCTTGCTCCAGTTCTCTTGGGCTTGCTGGACTTGTCTTGGCCTTGCTGCACTTGTCTTGGGCTTGCTTGAGTTGTCCTGGCCTTGCTCCAGTTGTCTTGGCCTTGTTCCAGTTGTCTTGGCCTTGCTCCAGTTCTCTTGGGCTTGCTGGACTTGTCTTGGCCTTGCTGCACTTGTCTTGGGCTTGCTTGAGTTGTCCTGGCCTTGCTCCAGTTGTCTTGGCCTTGTTCCAGTTGTCTTGGCCTTGCTCCAGTTCTCTTGGGCTTGCTGGACTTGTCTTGGCCTTGCTGCACTTGTCTTGGGCTTGCTTGAGTTGTCCTGGCCTTGCTCCAGTTGTCTTGGCCTTGTTCCAGTTGTCTTGGCCTTGCTCCAGTTCTCTTGGGCTTGCTGGACTTGTCTTGGCCTTGCTGCACTTGTCTTGGGCTTGCTTGAGTTGTCCTGGCCTTGCTCCAGTTGTCTTGGCCTTGTTCCAGTTGTCTTGGCCTTGCTCCAGTTCTCTTGGGCTTGCTGGACTTGTCTTGGCCTTGCTGCACTTGTCTTGGGCTTGCTTGAGTTGTCCTGGCCTTGCTCCAGTTGTCTTGGCCTTGTTCCAGTTGTCTTGGCCTTGCTCCAGTTCTCTTGGGCTTGCTGGACTTGTCTTGGCCTTGCTGCACTTGTCTTGGGCTTGCTTGAGTTGTCCTGGCCTTGCTCCAGTTGTCTTGGCCTTGTTCCAGTTGTCTTGGCCTTGCTCCAGTTCTCTTGGGCTTGCTGGACTTGTCTTGGCCTTGCTGCACTTGTCTTGGGCTTGCTTGAGTTGTCCTGGCCTTGCTCCAGTTGTCTTGGCCTTGTTCCAGTTGTCTTGGCCTTGCTCCAGTTCTCTTGGGCTTGCTGGACTTGTCTTGGCCTTGCTGCACTTGTCTTGGGCTTGCTTGAGTTGTCCTGGCCTTGCTCCAGTTGTCTTGGCCTTGTTCCAGTTGTCTTGGCCTTGCTCCAGTTCTCTTGGGCTTGCTGGACTTGTCTTGGCCTTGCTGCACTTGTCTTGGGCTTGCTTGAGTTGTCCTGGCCTTGCTCCAGTTGTCTTGGCCTTCCTCCAGTTATCTTGGCCTTGCTCTAGTTGTCTTGCACTTGCTCCTGTTTTCTTGGGCTTGCCCCACTTGTCTTGGGCTTGCTCCAGTTGGCTTGGGCTTGCTCTAGTTGTCTTGGCCGTGCTCCAGTTGTCTTGGGCTTGCTCCAGTTGTCTAAGGCTTGCTCCAGTTGTCTTGGGCTTACTCCAGTTGTCTTGGGCTTGATCCAGTTGTCTTGGGCTTGCTCCAGTTGTCTTGGGCTTGTTTAGTTGTCTAGGGATTGCTCCAATTGTCTTGGGCTTGCTCGAGTTGTCTTGGATTCGCTGTATTTGTCTTGGCCTTGCTCCAATTGTCTTGGGCTTGCTCCATTTGTCTTGGCCTTGCTCCACTTGTATTGGACATGCTTCAGTTGACTTAGCATCCGCGGAGTTGTCTTGGCCTTTTTTTCAGTCGTCTTTGCCTTGCTCCAGTTGTCTTGGCCTTGCTCCAGTTCTCTTGGGCTTGCTGGACTTGTCTTGGCCTTGCTGCAATTGTCTTGGGTTTGCTCGAGTTGTCTTGGCCTTGTTCCAGTTGTCTTGGCCTTGCTCCAGTTATCTTGGGCTTGCTCCAGCTGTCTTGGCCCTGCTCTAGTTGGCTTGGCCTTGCTCCAGTTGTCTCGGGCTTGCTCCAGTTGTCTTAGCCTTACTCCAGTTGTCGTGGCCTTGCTCCAGTTGTCTTGGCCTTTATCCAGTTGTCTTGGCCTTGCTCCAATTGTCTTAGCCTTGCTCCAGTTGTCTTGGGCTTGCTCAAGTTGTCTTGGGCTTGCTCCAACTTTCTTGGCCTTGCTCCAGTTGTCTTGGGCTTGCTCCAGTAGTCTTGGGCTTACTCCAGTTGTCTTGGGCTTGCTTGAGTTGTCCTGGCCTTGCTCCAGTTGTATTGGCCTTGCTCCAAATGTCTTGGGATTGCTGTAGTTCTCTTGGGCTTGCTCAAGTTGTCTTGGGCTTGCTCCAGTTTTCTAGGCCATGCTCGAGTTGTCTTGTGCTTGCTTTAGTTGTCTACGCCTTGCTCCAGTTGTTTTGGGCTTGCTCCAGTTGTCTTGGAATTTCTCCAGTTGTCTTGGCCTTGCTCCAGTTCTCTTGAACTTGCTCCAGTTGCCTTGGGCTTGCTCTTGTTGTCTTGAGCTTACTCTAGTTGTCTTGTGCTTACTCCAATCGTCTTGGCCTCGATCTAGTTGTCTTGGCCTTGCTCAGTTTGTCTTGGCCTTGCTCCATTTGTCTTGGGCTTGCTCCAGTTGTCGCGGGCTTGATCCAGTTGTCTTGGGCTTGCTCCAGTTGTCTCGGCCTTGCTCCAGTTGTCTTGGCCTTGTTCCAGTTGTCTTGGCCTTGCCCCCATTCTCTTGGCCTTGCTCCAGTTGTGTTGGCCTTGCTCCAGTTGTCTTGAACTTGCTCCAGTTTTCTTGGGCTTGCTCCACTTGTATTGGGCTTGCTTCAGTTGTCTTGGCATTACTCTAGTTATCCTGGGCTTGCTTCAGTTGTCTTGGCCTTGCTCCAGTTGCCTTGTTCTTTCTCCAGATGTCTTGGGCTTGCTCCAGATGTCTTAGGCTGCTCCAGTTGTCTTGGGCTTGCTCCAGTTGTCTTGGGCTTGCTCCAGTAGTCCTGGGCTTGCTCCGGTTGTCTTGGGCTTGCTCTAGTTGTCTTGGGCTTGCTCCACTTGTCTTCGGCGTGCTCAAGTTGTCTTGGGCTCGCTGTAGTTGTCTTGGCCTTGCTCGAGTTGTCTTGGGCTTGCTCCAGTTGTCTTGGCCTTGCTCCACTTGTCTTATACTTGCTTCCGTTGTCCTGGCATTGCCCGAGTTGTCTTGGCCTTGCTTCAGTTGTCTTGGCCTTGCTCCAGTTGTCTTCTGCTTGCTCCAGTTGACTTGGACTTTTTTGTGTTGTCTTGGCCTTGCTCTAGTTGTCTTGGCCTTGCTCCAGTTGTCTTGGGACTGCTCGAGTTGATTTGGCCATGCTCCAACTGTCTTGGGCTTGCTCTAGTTATCTTGAACTTGCTCCAGTTGTCTTAGGCTTGCTCCACTTGTTTTGGGCTTGCTCCAGCTGTCTTGGGCTTGCTCTAGCTGTTTTGGGCTTGCTCCAGTTGTCTTGGGCTTGGTCTAGTTGTCTTGGGCTTGTTCCACTTGTCTTGTACTTGCTCCAGTTATCTTGGGCTTGCGGTAGTTGTCTTGTCCTTGCTCCAGTTGTCTTGGGCTTGCTCCATTTGTCTGGGCCTTGCTCCCCTTGTCTTGGACTTGCTCCAGTTGTCTTGGCATTCCCCGAGTTGTATTGGCCTTACACCAGTTGTCTTGGCCTTGCTCCGGTTGTCTTGGCCTTGCTCCAGGTGTCCTGGCCTTGCTCCCGTTGTCTTGAGCTTGCTGCAGTTCTCTTGCCCTTGCTCCGGTTGTCTTGGACTTGCTCCAGTTGTCTTGGCCTTGCTCCAATTGTCTTGTGCTTGCTCCAGTTGACTTGGACGTTTTCCGGTTTTCTTCGCCGTCCTCTAGTTGTCTCAAGTTTTCCTGGGCTTCCTCCAGTTGTCCTGGGCTTGCTCGAGTTGTCTTGGCCTTGCTCCAGTTATCTTTGGATTGCTCCAGTTGTCTTGACCTTGCTCTAGTTGTCTTGGCCTTGCTCCACTTGTCTTGGGGTTGCTCTAGTTGTCTTGGCCTTGCTCCAGTTGTTGTGGCCTTGCTCTAGTTGACTGGACCTTGCTCAAGTTATCTTTGTCAGAAATATGTGCTCTCTGACTCTACTTCTTGTCACAAGAAATCTCCGGATAAATCAAGAAGAGGTCTGGATCACCCCTCGAGAGAGAGGGCAAACGGTTGGACCAACGGTTATCACTGGACCGTTACCAACCAAGGTGACGAAGATTCGTCCGCGTCCGGCTAGCGAAGAAGCCGTTGCTATGCTTTACCTTTCTGGTTGACTAGTACATACGGAGGATGTTCATTCCCTCCAAAATCAACCAGAACAGTTCTGCACATTCTGTTCCCCTTTGGTTCCGCGGCTTCGCCGCCGTGTCTTCGCTCTGCTCGCCCCTCGCACTTTCTGTCTTCGCCATCCTTCAACGCCTCACTCTATCATTCTCGCTCCCTCGCTCAGCTCTCACACCTCGCCAGACATCACTCTCCTCGATTGCACCTTCTCTCACATCAATCTGTCAAGCTTGCCTACCTCGTTTCTCAAGCTCTACCTGCTGTCGCGACTAACTCCCTGGACCGCTCTTGCTCACGTCACTCTGCTGACGTACATCAGCATGTTCCGCTGCTTTTGCTTGCTCCTGCCGCTAACTGTTCTCGTACCTGCATTCTTCTGACATGGTATCAGAGCTTCAGGCGACATCACCTGGAGATCCGTGACCGCGTCACCGCTCTGCCGCCGCCCCCACTTCATCGCTTCTGCTCTCTCGCCACTGCCGTCGCTTCGCGCCTCCTTGCTTCATTCGCAGCTGACATCAGCAGCTCTGCCTGACGAGTTCCTCACGCTGAAGAAACGCCTCGTTGACCTAAGAAGGCCCTGCGCCCATTTCCGCGCCCGCGGCTAACAACTGGCAGCGAGTCGCCCACATCAGCCGCAAGCAACTCTCGAGCCGCCGTCTGCCGTCAACTACCAAGAAGCTTCCTGCCGCCTCTCATCCGCCATCATCGCATCGCATCGGCCTCCTCTGACATCTTCTCCCCTTCATCTTGCCTCAACAGCTTCATCTGCTCCTTTGTCGTCGCCATTTCCTTCCTGTGCGCACCCATTGTCTCGAGCCGCTCTCTCGCATCGCCTCCTCACCTCGTCAAGCAGCTGCAACCAATGTTGCTGGTACCAGGATATCGGACACCACCAGTCTTCCTGCTCCCGTTTCCGAGCCAACTGGGGAACAAGCCGTCACTCTCCTGGCATCAGCAGCCTAGTCCCTGCCCGCTGCCTGACTCCTTCTGCCGCAGCCAACTTCTTCCAGCTGACAGGACATCGGACACCACCAGTCTCCTTGCTCCCACTTCCGAGCCAACTGGGGAACAAGCCTTCACTCTCCTGAACGCAAGAAGAAGTGGCTGCATCGCCTCCACCTGCCGTGCCGCGTCTCATCTGCGCTTTCTTCACCCGCGTCGCTCCCTGCCTCTCGCCTTCTCCATCATCATTAGCCCCTGGTCTTCGTCTTCACCCGCCTCCATTGCTCCTCCTTCGCCTTGCTTCAGTCTCCTCAGCTGCTTCATTCATCCATTCTTGCCTCTTCTTCGCCTCTTTGCCATGAGCATCATCCGCGCCGCCTTCAATATCCCTCCTCAGCGTCCTCCGAATTGCTTCCTCCTCCATCATCAGCATCCTCAGCCTTCCATTCATCATCAGCATCAGCAGCATCTTCTCGCGCACGTGGTTCCGCCCCTGCGCCCACTCAGCCATACATCCTCTTCGCCATCATCGCTTCCTCCTCCGCTCGGCAAAGGGATCCGCCCGGTCGCATCGCCTGTTCCGCAACGACCTGCGCCCACGCCGAAACTTCCTCAGCGCACGTGGTTCCGCCCCTGCGCCCACTCATCTATCAATTGTTTCTTCAGCTTCCATCATCAGCCCGGCACCAGGATCCGCCCGGTCTCATCGCCCTTTGCGAAGACGTGCGCCCAAGCCGTAACTTCGTAGCGCACGTGGCTCGCCCCTGCGCCCACTCATCCATCAATCGCTTCCTCAGCTTCATTCTCAACTCGGCACAAGGATTCGCCCGGTCGCAACGCCCTTTTTCACGACGACCTGCTCCCACGCCGAAGCTTCCTTCGCGCACGCGGCTCGCCCCTGCGTTCACTTAGCTACCATCATCAGCCTCCATTTTTTCATCATCAGCAATCATCAGCATCTGTGACCGGCACAAGGATCTGCACAAGCTAGCTGCCCACTTCCGCAGCAGCCTGCACCCACGCCAGCAGCAGATTTCTCGCAGCGCGTTGGCACCGGCCTTCTCCTTACCGCATCCCACTCTCGTACTTCAAATCGCGCACGAGGTTTCATCCCTGCGCCCACTCCATCACCCATTGTCACTCCGTCATCAGCATCACCCACTGCCCGGTATTTGCATCGGTCCTATCGCACCAACCGAGTCACGACGACCTGCACCCGCAAGCTCAGCTTCAACCCCAACGCTCTTTCTCTCTTCCTCCTTTCTACACAGAAGTCCCAACCGCATCATGACAATCATCGCCAAAAGACCTCCCCTTCCAGCAACCCGACCTCTCATCAACACCATCACCAGTATCTACGGACCAGTCAACTTCTCATCCTTCCCTCGTCACTTTCTCATACAATGTGAGAACCTGACTCTCACTGTCAGAGGTGCAACAAACATCCTGCAGTGGTCGCAAGACTTCTACAGTCTTTTTCACCTCTACGACATCAAAGGCGTCCCAATCTCCTACACCCTTCAACACTATCCTCTTTATAAAGGAGGGGGACGCTTCCCCGCAAACTTTCACTCCACACTGGTGCCCTTTGTGGAAGAAGAAATTCGGGAAGCACTACTCAGTATTGCTGCCCCTATCTTCCATACACTCATTCGCAGACGCAGCAGCACCCTCAGTGAAATGTGGAGGGACCTACTTCATGCTTGCCGGTGCCCCACTCCTCCACCAGCTCACGAACCTCCGAGACTACAACACTGTCGAATAATAGCTTCAACCCGTATTCGACTGGTTCGTGATTGCTACAAGGATAATGCTCAGGGACAACACTCACGAACGGATCATACCCTGATCATATCCAAGAGGAAACGGACCTTACAAGAAGCGAGTCAGATTTAGGGAGGGTGTCAGAAATATGTGCTCTCTGACTCTACTTCTTGTCACAAGAAATCTCCGAATAAATCAAGAAGAGGTCTGGATCACCCCTCGAGAGAGAGGGCAAACGGTTGGACCAACGGACCGTTACCAACCAAGGTGATGAAGATTCGTCCGCATCCGGCTAGCGAAGAAGCCGTTGTTATGCTTTACCTTTCTGGCTGACTAGCACATATGGAGGATGTTCATTCCCTCCAAAATTAACCAGAACAGTTCTGCACATTCTGTTCCCCTTTGGTTCCGCGGCTTCGCTGCCGTGTCTTTGCTCTGCTTGCCCCTCGCACTTTCTGTCTTCGCCATCCTTCAACGCCTCATTCTGTCATTCTCGCTCCCTCGCTCAGCTCTCACACCTCGCCAGACATCACTCTCCTCGATTGCACCTTCTCTCACATCAACCTGTCCAGCTCGCCTACCTCGTTTCTCATGCTCTACCTGCTGTCGCGACTAACTCCCTGGACCGCTATTGCTCACGTCACTCTGCTGACGTACATCAGCATGTTCCGCTGCTTCTGCTTGCTCCTGCCGCCAACTGTTCTCGTACCTGCATTCTTCTGACAATCTTGGCCTTGCTCCAGTGGTCTTGGTGGTCCTCCAGTTGTCTTGGCCTTGCTCAAGTTGTCTGGGGCTTGCTCCAATTGTCTTAGCCTTGCTCTAGTTGTCTTTGGCTTGCTTAAGTTGTCTTTGACTGGCTCCTCTTGTCTTGGGCTTGCTCCAGTTGCCTTGGGCCTGCTCCAGTTCTTTTGGCCTTGCTCCAATTGTTTTTGTCTTTCTGCAGTTGTCTTGGGCTTGCTCCAGTTATCTTTGGCTTGCTTGAGTTTTCTCGGCCTTGCTCCAGTTGTCTTGGACCTGCTCTAGTTGTATTGGGCTTTTTCCAGTTGTCTTGGGCTTGTTCCAGTTGTCTTGGGCTTGCTCAAATTATCTTGGGCTTGCTCCAGTTATCTTGGCTTTGCTCGAGTTGTCTTGGCCTTGCTTCAATTGTCTACGCCTTGCTCCACTTGTCTTAGGCTTGCTCCTGTTGTCTAGGGCTTGCTCCAGTTCTCTTGGCCTTGCTCCAGTTGTCTTGGCCTTGCTCTGGTTTTCTTGGCCTTGCTCCAGGTGTCTTGGCCTTGCTCCAGTTGTCTTGGGCTTGCTCTAGGCGTCTCGGGCTTGCTGTAGTTGTCTTGGCCTTGCTCCAGTTGTCTTCGCCTTCCTCCAGTTGTCGTGGCTTTTCTCCAGCTGTCTTGGCCTTGCTCCAGTTTGTTGAAATAGTATGCACCTTGTCCACTGCCTGGCTGGCTAGCTACACATACAGACAAGGCATGCACTGCTCCATGGAGTATGTCCCCTTGGTCTGTTCTGAGATGGGCCAGGAATGCACTGCCCATAGTGGGTATGTCCCATGTGGCTCATCATAGAAACCATACCTTTTTGACATGGTTGAATAGGCACCAGAGTCTCCAACGAGAGGTCACGGGTTCAAACCCCGCGACGGCCGCAATTTTCTTTGTGGCCAAAACTGGGATAGGAAGCTTCTAGAAAGCTTACTAGAGCCTGCCTTGAGGATGACACTTGGCGTTCTAAGGACGCGTCAAGTAGGACTGTAGGTTGAGGTTGGCTTCAGTGGAGCCACTACAAGCAGAAGCTTTAGCAAAGCTCTGTAAGTATAAAAGCCTGTACCTTGCATGCATCCATTTACAGTTCTTTCCTTTGAGACTCCTCACAGAGTGTCCAACCAAAGGTAGACACTAAAGACCAACATGCGGACTTCGTGAGGTTACAAACCAAACAAACCTAAAGTGTGGATCCCTTGTTCGAGGGTGATATGTCATATTGGTTGCAATACCAAGAGCGGTTGGCGGCCTCCTATGTCGGGACCCGTTTTCTATACCGTTGCTATCCGGCGCATTGACAAAGGGTTATGGGTCCACACTTCTGGTTCTAAGGCACGCTTCCAAGACCGACTAGCGCGTGGTCTTGCAGGGCGCACAGGTACAACAGGGACACGACCATTGGACGGCTCCATCTGCTCCATCGGCTCCATCGGCTTCTTCAGGTAGGGTGCGCGCACGTGGCGGACTAGGGGACGAGGAACAGCTCTGTCCATGTTGGATACGACCCTCGAGCCCCAACGGGATTAAGCTCTACCCCTTTTTAGAAGGTGGTACGACCCCGAGTCCGTTCTCTCACAACGGCACCATCGCCTTAGGCGATCATCGGCTGGAGGGGGATGCAACGGAACCAACTGTACCTTTGACAACGGTCGCAGTCAGCAGCCTCATCAGCCTCATC